>JASANF010012543.1:0-118485 GCA_030248245.1 Trissonchulus sp. WLG1_4 | reverse complement strand
ATAAAATTCTGAAAACATTATAATAATAAATTATAAATCGACATGGCCTGACGTTGACTCTCATAAAAAAGAAGAGATTATAAAAGTCCTGTTTACAACCTCGAAAAAATTTAAAAGCCGACTAGCGAACCAAATGTCACATTTTCCTATATGGACTGCTGAGTGCTGACGGTAGGGAGGAGGGTCACCATAGCTGTACACTATGGGCAGGGGCGGTCCCTGGGGGGGGGCACCCTTTTTTCCGACTGAAATTTTACACAAGGGTCTCCGCTTTGGTTTTTATGGTCCGGCCGAAAAATTTTTCTGATGCGTCTCCAATTGACCAAATTTGGCCTAAAAATTGAAAATTTCCCCAATTTTTTTCCTGGGGGCTCCCGCCCCCAGACCCCTGCGACTATGTGGCTTATTATTCCTTGTTATTATCTTTCATCAAACATATGCATGTATACATGAGTACATTATGCTGCATTTGAATGTCTACACGTGTATATTAGGCTGCATTTAGTTGGGTAATACACTGTCTGATGTGATGCTCCCATCGTTTGTTTCGTTTTCCTGTCGAAAAAAATTTCTAATTCGTCTCCAGTGGAGCAAATTCGGCCTAAAATTGAAAAAATCTAAATTTTTTCGGTGTTCGGCACTGGCTTTTACTACAGACTGAACTCAATTATAACAAGATAGCGTAAAGCTGAAAAACGCTATTATAAAAAGTGAAAAAATTTCTTCAGACCTCCGCCCCCCCCCCGAAATCAAAGTCTGGGACCGCCAGTGATTATGGGGGAGGGGGTTTTGCCCTTCTGCCCCCCCCCCCCCTAGATTCTAAACTGGGGGACAAGCCCCCCTTCAGATTTGACCCATTGGGAAAAGCCGCCCAGCTAAAAAATAGTGGCCGAAAACTCAAAAATTTCCCTAGATCGCTGTAAAATGCTTTAAAAATGACCAATGAGCTAAAAAATCGCTTAAAATATCCAAAATTCACAAAAAATTGCCATTTTTAGGCAAAAAATCAAAATTTGTGTTTTTGTCAGTTGAAGCCCTCGAAAAGTCGTAACAAGCCCCCCTAAAATTTCGAAAAATCCGGGACAACCCCCCCCCCCACATGTGTACATATGAGGCTTATAAGCTATCGCAAATTAGCGAGAGAATGGAAGGAAATTTTTCTAAGCTTTCGATGATTTGTTATGGAGACATTTCTGATCTATAGAGGGCAAATTTTCTGTCCAAAACTAAAGTTAATCCAATCCCGAGGCCCATGTCTGAACAATACCAGTCACGAGCATAGATGCACATAGGGGGGCCAAGGGGGGGTATCCACCCATCCCTGAGGGGGTCCGCTGTCCGCACCCCCCCCCCTCAGACATCCGGCACCCCCCCCCCCTCAACCCGCCACCCCCCCTCTGATAGCCAAGAAAGTGCCCCAAAAATGCGTAAAAAGTTGAAAAATTGCTAAACATTTTCGCCTGCGGCGAAAAAAGTACCCCAAAAATGAGTTGAAAGTCGAAGAATTCTGAAAATTTTTCGGCTGTCGCCAAAAAATGGCCAGAACTACGGACCACCCCCCCCCCTTCCGCCAGGAGTCGGGCACCCCCCCCGCCGATTCACCCCGTACATCTCTGGTCTCGAGGACTTATCACAATATGTCCAAGTCATATATATTTTGTCATATATAGTCATATATATTAGTCAATTTTGCCGAGCCACGCCGAGAGCTGAGACAGTCGTGAATTTTCAACAACTAACTTTCGAAAGTTTAAAAACTCTTCCCAGAATCCAAAAAGCAAGAGCTGTTCTGTTACGATTTTTGTGTTTTTCCGTTAAAAAACCGCTGTCTCATACCGGTATATCCCGGGGGGAGGGCGGCCGCCCTAGCCAAATTTTTTTTGATTGGAATTACTTCGTGTAAGAATATGCGTGTATTAGACGCAATTGGTTTGCTTAATATACTGTTTTGTGTTACGTTTATTTCATTGCAAAAACGACATTTTTAATAAATTTGCTGTCCGCATTGCAATATCGAAAAGCTTAGTAAATTTATCAACTTTTCATTCAGGCGCCCGTTGCACAATCAACAGTTAATCAACAGCTGCAAAAGCGGTAGTAAGATAATCAATATTCCATGGTTCTTCAGATATAGTAAAAGATAGTAAAAGTGAAAAAATTTAACGTATATATAAATACTAAATACATATAGTAATATTGTTGGTAAAAACCGGTTTCGTGGCAAAAATGGACGTCAAAATAAATCTGGCCCTCCACAGGAATCTGAATTTTCTGTAAACTTTTTTCAGTTACACATTTTTCAGATGTTACATAAACAATTTCCAGCATTTTACAGACTTTCAGAGGAATTTAAGATAATTTTCAGAATAATTCAGACAAAGTTCAGATAATTTCACGCAGAATTCAGACTCTAAATTTTATCTGAAAAAATGTTATCACTTGAACAGAAAATAGATTTACTGTCTACTTGTACAGGGGGGGGGCGGCGGGGGGGGGGGGGGGGCGGGGGGGGGGGTGCGGGGTTTGGTTAAAATTGCGGTGGGGGGGGGGGGGGGGGGGCCCTGGGGGGGGGGGGGGGGTCGCGGGGGGGGGGGTCGGGGTTGGTTTTTCTTTTGTAGCAGGGTTCTTGTGGATGGGGGGGGGAGGGGGGGGGGGGGGGGAAGACCCCCCCCCTTAGTTCCGGGGGGGGGGGGGGGGGGGGGGGGCCGGGGCGGGGGGGGGGTGGGGGGGGGGTAGGGAGAAAGCCTTAAATTTAAAAAATTAGCATTTTTTCGTAAAATTTAAGCAATTTTTACCCGAAATTTTCGCAAAAAATTGTCAAAATGGGTGTTTTTGTTGTAAAAAGGGAAAAAGGTCGTGATTTCGTGGAGAGGGGGGGGGGGGGGATGAGAGGTGGCGCGGGGGGGGGGGGGTCCCACCAAGCGGGGGAGGGGTATTTTTGGAGGTGGTATTGGGGGGGGGGGGGTGAGTGGGGGGGGGGGGTCCCACCAAGCGGGGGAGGGGTACCCAAAATTTCGGTGCTGTTACATGTATGTTTACTGGTTTTCCTGTACTTTCAAGTTTCATCCTTTTGTCGACGTCATTGTGTAGCTATCGATATGAAAATTGATGAATTTTTATTGAATTTTCGCACAATTTGCAGTTTGCCACCAAAAGTAGCAAACATTTAGGGTACCCCCCTCCCGTGGTAGGTTTTGCACTGCCAAGCGCGTAGTCGGCGGGGGGGGGTCGCGGGGTTCGCGACCTATCTTTTCTTGCTTCTTGACATAAGCCAAAATTTGTCACTTAAAAAAAGTTGTGCCCCAAAACATTAATTCCAGGAGCGCACGACTAAGTTTTGATAAAACCCAAAATTAATCATAGCCAGCCGGCTCGGCTCGGCTCGGCCCGGCATGCCGAGCCGGCCGGCTCGGCTCGGCTCGGCTCGGCACCGAAATTCCCGGCTCGGTCTAACCCTAACATTAAAAATTAATTAGCAAATTAAATTCAACATTATATATAATCGTTAATAATAATGTGCTGTCTTATTAAACGAACAAAAGTATAAATAAAAAACTAATTCTGGAAAAGACACACAATGACAATATTATTGACTAGAGCACTTTTGTGTAGTCACTTATCTAGACCAAAAAAGACATAAAATTAAATGAAATAGACCTTTAACTAAGCCCCAAGAATGTCACAAAACTAGAACAGCGGTAGTAAGGCCGCCATTCCTGCATGATAAAAAATGACTAGACTTCTTTTAGTGCTAACTTCAGCACTTGATTCCTAAAAAAGTCTGCTTGGTTAACTGTTTCAGACAATCAGAGACAAAAAGAATTTAAAATTTCATTATTAAGAATTTAGTCACACTAAAACTGACATCATTCACGGTTTAAAGAAATGGACCCTAGTCCCTAAACTATCGTCAAGCTATTCCAAGATTTTGACAATTTAGATCATATTTTATGATCGCAAGAAGTTGCAAAAAGATCATTTTCAAGTTACTGACATTAAATGACATAATCAATAACAGCTTTACCAACAAGTATATATAGACCAAAAAGACACAAGTATATACTACCAAAAAAGGCTGCTACGCGGGGAATCTAGAAATCAAGATTAAGCTTAGTCAGAGTCAGACCATCTAATAAATAAATGTTCAAATTATGATCTACATAGGCGCTATTATTCCTGACTGAGCCGATACATTCAGACTGCCTGACTAAGCTCAATCTTAATGGCCAGATCCCGGCATCATAAATCATTTTTTATTTTTAGCATTGGTCGACTGGAAAACGGATGAGGCCGCCATCAGATTCTGAATATACTGGCCTAGGACTTGATTTTCGCTGCGCAACTTTAGCGACTCTTCTTTCACATTATCCACTCTTTGGGACAAATCTTCCAGGGTATTTTGTAGTTCCATCACTTGAGCAATCAGACGCGACTTTTCCTCACAATCTTCGTCACCGGACGAATTGAGCACATTTTGATCGTCATTTTTGACAGTTGTAGACTCTACGCCAGCGCTGTTGAGAGTTTCAGCCACAGCACCCAATGTTGCAGAGCCAGCATTCAAACTGTCAGCTTGGGAAGTCAGTAACGACATGCTGAAATGAAACATTAATATACATAAATTTAAGTTCACAACCTAACAATAACACTAGTCTCGTATGCACTTATTGCAGAGCTGCCGATATATACGGATCGGCAGTGGGCACTGCTCTCAAACAGCGATTAATTTCAAAAAACCGGATCAAATGCAGTAGCGGCTGGGGGGAATAGTGGCAGTGGCGTAGCCAGCGGGGGGGCGGGGGGCGGGGACCAGGTGCCCCCTCAGCGGGTTAAATGCAGTTGGGGGGGGAAATAGTGGACCTATTTTTTTGAGTAGAGCACCTTGGGGGAAGCATTTTTGCTTCAAGAACCCCTATTTCATTTTTTGGATTTTCTGAGATATGACCCCACGAAATCTGAACCCTCAGTGAAGGACGTTTTCTCAATTTTTTTCCGAAGCCCTTGTTTTTTCCGTTCTAATCGTGTCTAAATGGTGTCAGATTATTGTTTATATACAATTTTTTAGAATCGAAACAAAGGCTCTTTGACCGCGTTCCTGCCGAAAAATTGGCTAAATTCGCCAGAAACGTCCAATTTTTGACCAAATTCAAACTTGGCCTTAATTTAGGCTTGGGCTTAGGCTTAGGGCTTAGGCTTAGTATGGGGCTTAGGCTTAGGCTTAGTATCAGGCTTAGGCTTAGGCTTAGGTTCAGGCTTAGGCTTAGGCAATTGAAAATCGAAATTTTCAGAAAAAATCCTGCCAGCTTAGCCTAGAGAATCCTGCCAGCTAAGCCTAGACGATGCCTTAAAACATCATAACGCACTGAAAACTATCCAAAAACAAAGATTATAGCCATTTTTGGCTTCGAACTTTGGCCTACGTTCACTTCCAAAAACACTGAAAATGCCATTTTCAAGGGGTCATAGCTCAGAAAATCCAAATTTGTGGATAGGGGTTTTATTACAAAAAATGCTTCCCTCAAGATGCTCTACTCCAAAAAATAGGTCCACTATTCCCCCCCCCCAACTGCACTTGATCCCCCTCAGCGGTCTCGGGTAAAAAATTTCGGCCGCTAGCACCCACCCTCCCTGGTGGACAAAGTCCAAAACAAAAATTGCGCAAAAAGGTAGGTTGACCCGTCCCTCATTCAGATCCTGGCTACGCTACTGGATAATGAACCTATTATTTTATCATTGGCATTATCTAGACTAAATAGTAAACACAAATTGATATATTACACTTGTGAACACAAACACAGGAAAACCAGGGAATCGAAATTCCGATGAAAATTTCTCTTTTACATACACATTTTCGAGGCGTCGCTTTCATATTCGAAAGTCTGGAAAAACCAAGTGCGGTGGACTGTGGAGGGGAGATAGTGGACCTATTTATTGGAGTACAGAGGTTGGAGTTGGAGTGCAGGTTGGGCGGGGCGGTCCGCGGGGGAGAAATTCAATTTCAAACTCACCATTTTTTCAATGTAAAAACACGTTTTTATAAGTTTTCGGACGCAAAGGGTCCGTACGGAACCTGAAGTAAAATAAAGACGTAAATAAAGTTATAGGTTTTCGCACATTAACGTGAAACATTTATGCAGGACTTAAGGTGGTAGTTACGTTTTCGACAGTTTTTATAACTTGTTATAACTTTTGATTGACCCAGTGAATTTAGTAGCTGTCTTTTGCACGTAAAAGAACTTGAATAAAACTACCCTTATGCACTATATACATTAAAAAGCTAAAATCTGTAGTATATATATAAGCTTCCCAGCAGACACTGTCAAAGTAGTCAAATTTCGTGAATTTTTGCATTTTTCACGTTTTGACATAAAAAGATTGCAACAGTGAGACTTGAAATTTAGTCCACGGAAATACTTTTAACAGAATTCTGCGAGTGAAATTGATGTAAAACAAAATCTAAGCATACAGAATTTTTGAAATTTTAGCATAAAGTAGACACATGTGTGCCAATTTGTCTAAATTTTTAAAAAAAAGTACTGGCTTACTTGCGGAATTTGTGTGAAAGTCGAATAAAATCAGTAATTGTCCAATTTTTTCCAAATTTTTTGCTATGCTATGAAGATATGCACGTAAAAACATCAGAAATAGTATTTTGGGCAACTTTCCTTCAAGAATGGTAGGTCATTTTGGTTGTTTTTAAAAAATATGGCCCAAAACCTTGATTCCCGAAGCGCCCCCTTAAGGTGGCGCTCCTGAAATGTGGGTTTTGGCCACTATTTTAAAAACGCGCAAAAATAAACATGCCTCGTAAGGACAAAAGTTGATCAGAAGTGAATTTCCTTCAATTTGATGTACATATCACATAAAAATTTTTTTGAACATTTTTGAGCAAATTTCGTCAAGAAAAATAGATTTTCACAGAAATGCCTTCACAAGCCAGTGCATTTACACGTATGTAATGAATTTGAAAGGCTGAAAAACACTAGACGTTGTGTTTTACTGAAACGTAGTTAAAAATTTTTGGTGTTTTATTGAGTATGGTAGAATTTTTTTGTGAACTAACGCGATACTTTCTGCATGAGACAGAAATATAGTGCGTGTGAATACAAACGCAAAATTTCGGCTTGCGATTTTAAAAAATTGGCTGAACGAAAAAAGTTAAAATTTGGCACATAGATGCACCTTGTCATCTTCGAGCGGTCGCAAAATTTGATTTTTGGCAAATCGATAGTATCTAAAAAATTCAGCCAAATTTATGTTTTTCAAAAATCGCGATTTTAGTGTTTTTCGATATATCAATCATAATCATCAAAAATGACTTTTTGCGACCGCTCGATCACGTTGAGGCGAGCAAAACGCGCTATTGATTGTGCAACAGCTACTTACTTGCGAACGGAAATCGCAAGCCGAAATTCCACTCACGTTTGGTCTACAGTGAATGCTAATTTGTATCAATCAACTTCATTTTTTGTATTTAGGCATACTTTTACACCAGCTTGCCATTGTGTATTTAAAATTGGCCCCAAACTGCCGTTTTTTGAAAAGTCACATTTCAGGAGCGCCACCTTAAGGTGGTACTAACGAATGTGCAGTGTTTTTCAACAGGGTAGTATTCAATAAATAATTAACTTTAGAGCATTCTTATTTGTGGCAAAAAACCGTGCGTCGACACGTTATGTGTGCTTCACAAGCTGGCCAATCTGATATCTGGCTGAATTTTTTGAATTTTCATGTCCTTATTGTGTGATGTCTGGCTTACAATCGGTGATTGGTTTAAGGTGGTAGTTCCAGAATCGCAGTTTCTTAACATGAGGATATTTTCAAAGCTTTTTTTCAGAACAACCAGTAAAGCAGGAGTAAATTGGCCACTATTTTTCGAAAAAAGACTCAAACTTGTCTACTTTCACGTTTTATTCACTCATAAAATCTCACGTTAAGACTAGCTACTCCATTGGCTTACAGTTCAGCAAGCCAATGCGGTAGCTAGTCTTACCCATGGTATTTTACACCGAATAAAAAATGCTCTGGGTGTTTTTTGGTGTAGTTTCAGAAAATCATAGTCTCTTTAATCATAGTGTATCGATCTGTCTGAAAAACTGGTCACTGCGATTATGGAACTACCACCTTAAGGGGGCGCTCCGGGAATCAAGGATTTGGGCCGTATTTTTTAAAAACAGCCAAAATGACCTATCATTCTTGAAGGAAAGTTGCCCAAAATACTATTTCTGATGTTTTGACGTGCATATCTCCATAGCAAAAAATTTGGAAAAAATTGGACAATTTACTGATTTTATTCGACTTTTAGACAAATTCAGCAAGTAAGCCAGTGCATCAACGCTTTTTGAGGTTTTGCAAACAGACGATACGTAGATTTTATTAGTCGTAATAAAAAATTAAAACAATTTTATTGCGTTCTGTGCAAAAAAATCGCACAAGAAACCATTTTCAGAAGCAGCAGACTCAAATATAGGCTGTGTGAATACAAAACCAATTTTTCGGCATTCGATTATAAAATGCTGGTAAAATACTTTTCTACAAAAGTTTGCACAAGTATAGTCCTAGGCTCTGCGCAGTTGAACAATCTTTCAGTTTTTTAAAATAAAGCTTAAAAATTTTTTTATATGACTTTTATTGCTCAGAGTTCGACTTCGATAACACATAATGACATTTTTTATCCAAATCCGACATAAAAGCTAAAAACCAAAATAATATTCAACTAGAGAAGCACATAAGCTACATTTTGGTATATAAAGTGTGACTATACGCAAAGTATAAGCAGAGTTATCGCTTGCGGAAAATTCACTCACGTTTGGTGCTCTCGGAGTCACGTGACATGATCACGTGATTTGAAATTTTGCCTCCAGTGTTCTTTTGTGCCATACTACATATATGTATGGTAAAGTTTGACATTTGCCAACTTTTTTGCCAATTTTCTATGTAACCCCCGATTCCCGGAGCGCCCCCTTAAGATATTGGTAAATATTGGTAGTCTACTGTCTGGCAGTACTTATTTAACACAGTATAGCATTGGACTAGTTTCTCAGTGAACGTACAAGTTCAAAGCAAAAAGATCTCTTTTTGCAACCTATGAGCAAAACTGCTTTCGCGACACTACCCCCTTAAATATATTGAAGCCTGTTACAAAGCTCTGTTTCTGAGTAAGTTTCACGTGCCTGCTGCCTTGTTCTGATTTTTTATCACCGATTGAAAATTTCTATTTTCGCTAAATGCGCATAATTTTTCAAACGGCATAACTGAGCGAAACTTTGTTCAAATTTTACAATCTATAGCTTGAACTGTAGGTAATTATGTTGCCGAGGTGTATCTTTTCTTATAATTTTAATCCAATTGTTTTGGCTCAAAATACACTAGTTTTTCTAAAATTGGTCAACTTGAAATCGCTGCAGAATTTCACCAAAAACAGAAATCAACAATTTCGAAGAAGGTACACCTGAATCTACTTATTTTCTAACTTTAAGTCAAATTTCACAATGAAAAAACGACATGGAGGAGAGCTATCACGATTCAATTCAAAAAAGGCTATTGCCGATCAGAAAAATCTGAGGTTTGCTCACACAAACGACAGTGTCAAAAAATAGAGCGTATTTTTTAATGCAAATAACCATTGAGAAAAGTTGGAGAAGACAAAAAGTAGCTAACGAAAACTTAGATTGAAAAATAGTGCATTTTTGTCAATATCGCTCAACGTAATTTGAAATTTTTTTTACAAATGTTTGCCTACACAAACGACTTTTTAAAAAGTTGCAGTCACCTATTATCTGCGGAAAACCGTTATCAAAAGTAACAAAAGCCATATACAATTTTTCGGAAAATCGATTTGAAGATTTTGCCATATCAAAATTCAGGTCAAAAAATTAATTTCAACAAAACTACGTGTTATGTATATCAAACGAAAGCTAATTCACTGCTGAACAACCTTTCTTCAAGAACAAAGACCTGAAAACGTGACTGAAAACTTTTACTGCCCAAAGTCAGTTATTCGGAGCGCCACCTTAAGGTGGTACTAACGAATGTGCAGTGTTTTTCAACAGGCCAGTATTCAATAATTAATTAACTTTAGAGCATAATTTTTATATCGTTAGAAAGCGCTACTTTTCTTCTACATTTAAGCAAAGTCTTATTGTACAACTGTAAAGATGATTTGTATGGCACGTGTTAAAAGTAGACCAATTTGGCTTTTTTGAGCACTTTCAAATCTGGCCACTTTTTGAAGAGTTTAAAGAACAAAAACATGCAAAAAATGGCAAAAATACTTAAAAGTAAAGTATCTAGACCCAAAATGCACGATTTTATGATTTGTCAATTATTAAATGAAATATACGGTTTCAAAGTAAAAAGTGTCTATTCACACTCAACTTTTGGGTTCTATATCTACGCAAAAATATAACCAATTTAAAAAATTTTCATTTTGGGTCTAGAAAATTAATTTGCAAAAGTTTATTCATGTTCATTTTTGTGTTTATGCGCTGCGCATGCGCTTAGAAAAGTGGCCAAAACTGTTATATTTCCATTCTCCTGTTGTGTAGTTTGGCTTGTTGGCTTGGCTTGCTCCTAAAAATTTTTCACATGATCCCGCTAACTTCATTCGCCACTTTGTGTATATGAATCAATTTTTTACAGACTTTATATTAAAAAAATACAGTTTGAATCAACTATTTTTTTTCAAAAATTTAAAAACCACTGCACATTCGTTAGTACCACCTTAAGGTGGCGCTCAGGGGAACCGACTTTGGCGTTTAATTGTTTTCAGCGATATTTTTGACCATAATATCTTGAAGAGAAGTTGTTCAGAATAAAAAGAGCTTTCATTTGATGTGCATATTACGCTAAAAAAATTTTTCAAATTTTTTTGACCATTTTTGTACTTCTAGCGAAAATTTAGTTATCGCGATATAAATTAATTACATATTTCACTAAAATGTGCGTTTTCTTAGCTTTAAATTGATGTATTGAACATGCAAATTTGTTGAAGCTTTTCTGAGCTATTTAGCCGCGAAAATAGCATCCAAAAATGAATCACCTAAAAAGCTGATAAATCTTCCAAAATGTCAAATTTTTGATTTATTTTCTTAAAAAATTGATAATGGCTTTTGGTAACTTTTTTAACGGAATTATGCATTACTAGGAAAGGTCTAATTTTTGAAAAAGTGAAACGTGTGGGCAAACCTCACATTTTCGCGTAGCGAAGTCGACTACTTTTTTTTGATCTAGGTCCCTGCTGCCTGATTGAATCGAGTTGAAATTTTGCACAATGAAAGAAAGAATATAAATGCAGACGTCGAATTTTTTCGATTTTTAATTTTTGGCTCTTAGCACTTTTTGTAGCCGCTCAAACACAGCTGATTTTTGACAAATCGATTTTTTGAAAAATCAATAATCGAAATTGAAAATCGAAGACTTTTGACGTCTAGATTTTTAAAAGATCTTTTGATCGACACCAAGATCATCAAAATCGGTTGAGATTTCGCCGAGCTAGGTCGAAAACAAAATTAGTGTGAATAGGAAATTTGACATGGTCATAAAATTTGACATAATTGCATTAAAGTGCTGGAGAGTACTGGAAATAGGTTTTTTTGAGCCCACTTTGACATACAATTAAAGTGGTATTGCTACTCATTGCATGAGGTTAGTTCCAAACATGACTTTTTTTGCTGAGCGCTACTTTAAGGTGGCGCTCCTGAAAGGTGACTTTTCGAAAAACAGCAGTCTGGGGCCAATTTCAGATGCACAATGGCAAGCTGGCACAAAAAATGAAGTTGATTGAGACACATTGGCTGGAATTCACAACCAACAAAAATGAAATATTGGTTGTGCAACAGCTAGTTAGTTGTGAAGAGAAATTGCAGGCCGAAGTTCTACTCACGTTTGGTCTACAGCGAATGCTAATGGCTGGAATTCACAACCTAACACTAACACTAACTTTTTCCTTAAAAGTTAGTGAAACACTTAAATTTGGGCTCGAAACACTTAAAATGTTAGTGTTTCAAGCACAAATTTAAGTGTTTCACTAACTTTTTTTACAACTAACTAGCTGTTGCACAACCAATATTTCATTTTGCTCGCCTCAACGTGATTGAGCGGTCGCAAAATGTCATTTTTTATGGATATTATTGATATATTGAGAAACACTAAAATCGTGATTTTCGAAAAACATAAATTTGACTAAATTTTTAAAAAACTATTGATTTGCTCAAAATCAAAGTTTGCGACCGCTCGAAGACGACAAGGTGCATTTATGTGCCAAATTTTAACTTTTTTTGTTTAGCCAGTTTTTTAAAATCGCAAACTGAAAATTTGCGTTTGTATTCACACGCAGTATATTTCTGTCTCATGCAAAAAACATTGCGTTAGTTCACAAGAAAATTACACTACACTCAATAAAAAATCGAAAATCTTTAAGTATGTTTCAGTAAAACACAGCTGCTAGTGTTTTTCAGCCTTTCAAATTCATCATGTACGTGTAAATGCACTGGCTTTTGAAGGCGTTTCCGTGAAAATCTATTTTTCTTGCTGAAATTCGCTCAAAAATTTTCAAAAATTTTTTTATGTGATATTTACATCAAATTGAAGGAAATTCACTTCTGAACAACTTTTGTTCTTACGATGCATGTTTATTTTTGAGCGTTTTCAAAATAATGGCCAAAACCCACATTTCAGGAGTGCCACCACAGGAAAAAATCGATTACAAAAATTTTTTGTCATTTTTTGTAATTTTTTTGTAATTTAAAAAATTTTTTTTTTTGCTTCAAAGTTGGCAAAGACACATTTCAAGACATAAAAAAGGCATCCTGACCTTGAAATAGCTGTATTTTTAATTTTTTTCGATTTTTTGAAATATTTGCTTTTCAACGTTTTGTAATTTTTTTGTAACTTTTTTGTCATTTTTTTGTAATTTTTTTGTAACTTTTTTGTCATTTTTTTGTAATTTTTTTGTAACTTTTTTGTTTTTTGTAATCTCATTGTTTTGCTTAAAATTTGGCAAAAACACATATAGACATAGAAATTGTGTCTTGACTGTCATCCTTTGGATTCAACAAGATTCATGATCCCGTTATATATATATATATATATATATATATATATATATATATATATATATATATATATATATATATATATATATATATATATATATATATATAAATATGTATGTACATATATATTTAATATGCACATTTTCAGAATATGTGCAGATTTCTTCATATTTTAATCATATGTTTTCAAATATATCAGAGGCGGATCCAGGAATTTTTTCCGGGGGGGGGGGGGGGGGCGACCCCCCCTCTACCATTACAAATACAGTAGAATACAAATGCTTGGTTGCGGGCAGTGGCGTACCCAGAAAAAAAATTCGGGGGGGGGGGAAATGACTTTTCAATTTTTTGTAATGGGTTAAAATGCACTTTTTAGCAATTTTAACACTCGTAAAACGCCTTACAAACGCAAGATTACTAAACCACAAGGCTGCAGGGGTCTGGGGGCGGCAGCCCCCAGAAAAAAATAGGAAAATGTTAGATTTCTTGGCCAAATTCTGTCAATTTGAGGCGTATCACAAAGTTTTTCCGGCCAGACTAAAAACCAAAGGACACAAGGTTGCAGGGGTCTGGGGGCGGCAGCCCCCAGAAAAAAATTGGCGATTTTTCCAATTTTTAGACCGAATTTGGTCAACTGGAGACGTATCAAATATTTTTCTAACAAAATTTAAAACAAAAGATGGGAGTGTCATATTAGACGGTGTATTCCACAAGTAAATGTAGCATAATATATATACTCGTGTAGACATGCACATGCAGCATAATGTAGTTGTGTATACATGCATAGGCTTTGATGAAGGACAAGAAAAACGAGGAATAGTAAGCCACCTAGTCGCAAGGGTCTGGGGGCGGCAGCCCCCAGAAAAAAATTTGGGAAAATTTTTGATTTTTAGGCCAAATTTAGTCCATTGGAGACGTATCAGAAAATTTTCCCGGCCGGACCATAAAAACCAAAGGGGGGACCCTTGTGTAAAAAAATCACTGGGGAAAAATTTCGGGGGGGGGGGAATTCCCCCCATTCCCCCCCCCCCCTGGGTACGCCCTTGGTTGCGGGAGTCTGGGGGCGGCTAGACACCTTTACTGTTTTTGACCCCGGGATACCCTCTAAAATCTGCAACTTCTATCAAGGCAAGGCACACAGTTGCGGGGGTCTGGCGGCGGAAGTCTTCGGTCAACTGGAGACGTATCACGCATTTTTTCGACAAAATTTAAAACAACAGATGGGAACGTTACATCAGACAGTGCATTACACATGTAAATGTAGCATAATATACACGTGTAGACATGAAATTGCAGCACAATGCACTTTGATGAATAGGCTTTGATGAAAAATAATAACAAGAAGTACTAAGCCACAAAGTCTAGGCTTAGGCTTAGGTTCAGGCTTAGGCTCAGGCTTAGACAATAAAAAATCGAAATTTTTAGAAAAAATTCTGCCAGCTTAGCCTAGAGAATCCTGCCAACTAAGCCTTGACGATGCCTTAAAACATCATAACGCACTCAAAACTATCCAAAAACAAAGATTACAGCCATTTTTGGCTTCTTTTGGCAACTTTTGCCTCCGTTCACTTCCAAAAACACTAAAATGCAATTTTCAAGGAATTGGTAAAATGCTCAGAAATTTTTGGAATTGTGAATGGGGTTCTATTACAAAAAAATACTTCCCTCAAGGTGCTCTACTCTAAAAAATAGGTCCACTATTCCCCCCCCCCCAACTGCACTTGATCCGAAACATTACACCAAATACATTCAAGGGGTCGGGTCGGGTCCATACATGGACGTGGGGTGGGGGTTTTCTTTTCAGCCCCCAGAAGAGATCCTCATTCCTCACCCCCCCCCCCCAGACAGGTCCGTCACCCCCTTCAGAATGTGTTGAAGGTAGCTCACGAAGCAAAAATTTGCTCACGAAGGAAAAGTTGCTCCGCACTACCGCCCTCTCCCCTCGGTGGCTCACCCCCCCCAGAATTCGCTAGCTGCCCACATATGGTCGGATCACAGAGAATCGGGGTTAAATGCAGTTCGGAGGGGAATAGTGGACCTATTTTTTTTAGTAGAGCACCTTGAGGGAAGCATTTTTGCTTCAAGAACCCCTATTTAATTTTTTGGATTTTCTGAGATATGACCCCCCGTAATCTGAACCATCAGTGAGGTACGTTTTCGCAATTTTTTTCCGAAGCCCTTGTTTTTTCCCTTCTAATAGTATCAAAATGGTGTCAGATCATTGTTTACAATTTTTTAGAATCAAAATAAAGGCTCTTTGACCGGGTTCCTGCCGAAAAATTGGCCAAATTCGCCTGAAACGTCCAATTTTTGACCAAATTCAAACTTGGCCTTAATTGGGCTTAGGCTCAGGGCTTAGGCATATATGGGGCTTAGGTTTAGTATCAGGCTTAGGCGTAGGTTTAGTATCAGGCCTAGGCTTAGGCTCTGGCTTAGGCAATAAAAAAATCGAAATTTTCAGAAAAAATCCTGCTAGCTTAGCCTAGAGAATCCTGCCAACAAAGCCTAGACGATGCCTTAAAACATCATAACGCACTCAAAACTATCCAAAAACAAAGATTATAGCCATTTCTGGCTTCGAACTTTGGCCTACGTTCACATCCAAAAACACTGAAAATGCAATGCAATTTTAAGGGGTCATAGCTCAGAAAATCCAAATTTGTGGATAGGGGTTCTATTACAAAAAATGCTCCCCTCAAGGTGCTCTACTCCAAAAAATAGGTCCACTATTCCCCCCCCCCCAACTGCACTTGATCCGAGAATAGAAGTTTCTGCATAGGGATTCTATTACAGAAAATGCTTCCCTCAAGTTACTGTTCTCCAAAAATGTAGGCACACGTCCCCCCTCATCTGCACTTGTTTTTTCCAGACTTGAATATGAATAGATAGGGCCCCTCACAAATCTATAAAAAATGTATGAATTTTTACCAAAAAATTTTCCTAGTTTTTCTGTGTTTGTGTTCACAAGCTGGGTTTTTTTTTGGGCCAAAACGTTAGCATTGGCGAAAATTTTTGAGAGTTTGCTAAAACTTTTTTGGTCGTTTTAACCAATTTGCTAAACCAAATTCGGCAGAAAAAATTTCTCATAACTCTCCAATTCACCAAATTTTTTTCCAAAATTCAAAAAAATTTTCCTATGCGTCCCCAATTGACCGTTTTTTGCCATTAGACGCAAAAAAATTTCCTTGTGACTACAATTTACACCCGTCTGCAACAATGTTTCAATGTGATCCAGTCAAGTATTTTATGTTTCTGTTGTTCAATTTTTCAGCATCAGTTTGTTAAGTGACTTCGTTTACTAAAAACTTTCGCAAAGTACCACGTTCGGTGAGTCATTCAGATCCGTCAAACGTGGGTATTTCGGAATAATAAAAAGTTTCGGCCTCGCCCTGGGAGCTGCTACAATGCCAATTCCAGACACTTGCTGGCTCACGCGGTCCGCAAACGCCAAAATATGACAACCTAGCATTTATAAAGAAATTCGGAAATTAAAGCAGACGTTCAACTTCGGCATTTTTTCGCACCCAGACCCCTGCGACTTTATGGCTTACTTTTCTTTGTTATTACCATTCACCAAAACCTATGCATGTCTACACGAGTATATTATGCTGCATTTACTTGTGTAGTATAATACTGTCTGATGTGACGTTCGCTGTTCTCATCTTTTGTTTTAATTATTCTGTCGGAAAAAATTTCTGATACGTCTGCAGTTGACCAAATTCGGCCTAAAAATTGAAAGAATCTCCATTTTTTTGGGGGGGCTGCCGCCCCCAGTCCCCTGCAACTTTGTGGTTTAGTGAGCTTACGTTTTTCAGCCGGTTCTGTATATAAGTATTACAAACATGCCAAATGCCAAAAAGTGAATTTTATTATTAACCCATTGTCCCATTAAAAAAATCGAAAAAGTCATTCCCCCCGAAATTATTTTCTGGGTACGCCATTGACCGCTTATACGATACTTACAGTCAAGGGGCATAGCGTATATACGCAGGGTGGGAGGGGGTAATGGTGGGAATCCCCCCGAATTTTTTTACGCAGGGTCCGCCCTTTTGTTTTTATTACGCCAGAAAAATTTCCGATACGTTTCTAATTGACCAAAAAATTTTAACCAAAAATAAAAAATAACTTCAACTTTTTTTGGAGGCGTCCGCCACCAAATTCCTGCGACTCTGTGCAGGGGCGTAGCCAGGGGGGCGGGAGAACGGGGGGAATTCCCCCCCCGAAATTTTTTCCGACTGAAATTGTACACAAGGGTCCCTCCTTTGGTTTTAATGGTCCGGACGGAAAAAATTTCCGATACGTCTCCAATTGACCAAATTTGACCTAAAAATCAAAAATTTTCCCAATTTTTCTTCTGGGGGCTGCCGCTTCAGACCCCTGCAACCTTGTGGCTCAATGTTTCCTGCTTTTGTGTTCCTATAAAGCGTGTGCATGTGTATATGGCTGCATTGCATGCTATTTATTTGCTTAAGACACTGTTTGATGTATCTTTTTAGCTGTTTTATCGTAGCAAAAATGACATTTTTGGTGAATTTGCGACTCGAAAAGTCAAAAGTCTTCTTAAAGTTTTCAAATTTGCTAGCTTCTGAACCCTTGTCGGTCCAGCAGTTTTGTAGTTTTCGGTGTTTTGAGATCCAATTTTACTTTCAGTGCCCTCTGGTCAAAAAATTAGCGTTGTTTCTGAACAAAATATGCTATGTGTTTTTTTGCGTTAAGTGCATTTTAGCACATTTTAAAAAACAGAAAAGTCATTCACCCCCCGAAATTTTTTTCTGGCTACGCCACTGACTCTGTGGCTTAATCGTCTTGCATTTGCAATGCAAGTTTTTGAGTTAAAATTGCAAAAAGTGCATTTTAAACCATTCTTTCCAAGTCTTTCCCCTCCGAAATTTTTTTGCGGGTATGAGTGTATGACACTGCTTAAGTCACTTGTGAAAATATTCTAATTGAAGTGAATTGAAGCTAAATAAATGCTTTAAAAACGTAGCTAAAAAATTTTAGAATTGGCTAAAAAATTTTCGAACCTTTTAGCCACTTTGCTAAGACTTCCTGGCGAAAAAAAAACCCAGTTCACAAGTAATGTATTAATTTGTGTTTATTATTTCCAGATGATGGCCAATGATAAATGGCATGTTTGATAACCGAAGCAGGCGGGGGGCAAAATGGGGAGGCCTATGAGCCCAGTGCCGAAGCCGTGCTCAGCCTAGGCCGGACTCGAACCGGTGACGTGATCGTGGAACTGCCGGACCAGATGGACAACAGTCCGACGCAGCCCAGAGCCAGAATCAGACGCGTCCGGACGGCCGACTTGCAGCGACGCGGTGCCAGTGCTCGACAGTCCACCGGAAGCGACCGATCGGCGCATAGCGTGGGAACGAGGGTGAGAAAAAAGGAATTGGAAAGGAATATTATATAGTCGCTCGGAAAATGAAAAAAAAAACTTAAGCTTAAAAAGGCTAGCTAGTATATCATGCATGTACGGGGAGCAAGCACCCCCCCAATTCGAAAGGGGGGGAGGTCCCGAAAGTTTGGGCAAAATTTACTATTTAGTAAGAATGGCACTTTTTGGAGAAACTTTTGGAGTATTTTTGGTCGATCAGGGGAGAAGCCCCCCAAAATTTTGACCCCTTTGCATGTATGCTGTGTATATATATATATATTCGTAGTGTAGCGTGCAGTCACTGTGTGTGTGTTTTCATTCGATCTGGTGGTGGGCAACCCTAAAAATTTTGAGGGGCCTGGGAGGCCAAATTTTGACACCAGTTATATATATTACATAGTGGGAAAAAACAATAGTCGAAAACGGAAACTTTATTTGCATTTTGCAGAGCAGTGTGAGAGAAAGCGACCTGGCAGCGGCCGCCGTAATCAGCAAACTGGAGCGAGAGCTAGCCCGGAGCCAGAAAGAGAACCAGTGGCTCGAGGGGGAGAGAAGCCGGCTGCTGGAACAACTCTCCGGGCTGCAGTCTAGTCTCTGGGACGCCAGGGAGGCCCAGCGGCTGGCGTTGCAGCAAGTGGGATTGTACAAGACGGAAATGGACAAGGCCATCAAGTTGTACAAGGTTGGCTGGGGGAACTTTAAGTAGCAGGAATTAAGAATTATTATTTTAAGATTGTATATAAACATGTAATTAAGAAAACGTGAACTGCTCGAATTTTTTTGACAGCTTAGTTATAGTGAACCAAAAGGCGACCTTTGTCTTACTACCGTTTCATGCAAAAAAAATTCAGAGGGGCATGTTGGCCTCAAAGCCTCATCTTTCCTAACTCGATCTACAATTAGTGACATTTTGTTGTAAGGTCTTTGCACCGTACATACATGTATGACAGATGGGAGCTTTATACATAGAAAATTAGAATGTCAATTAAAATGTTAATAAACGATAACTAATTAATTAATTGCTAATCAAGTATATATTAGTTAGTTAATCAGTAATTTAATGACTTTTTTGCAGAGCTATCGCGATGCGAAGGAGTCTGAGTTGCAGCATTTGGCTCGATCCAAAGTCCGTCTGGAGGCACGCCTGGCTCGTCTGGGGCCGCTGCTGCCGGCCGACGATCGCTTGTCCACAACTGATCTGGATTCTGGCCCAACTAGTCCTGGTATTTTTTCTTTTTTCTTTTTTGTGTTGTGGATTTTTTGTTCTGGCACTGAAGATTGTCTGACCTCCACCCCCATGTTTGTTGGGAAATCTTCAATTTATGCGGGGTTTGAACTTGAAGGTTTAAGAACAATAAGTGATTTTATTATATTTTTAATATAAAGTTCTGTTTAGACTTTAGACATTTAAGGTGAACGCTCGTTTATCTCTAGTCAGTTACTAACTTAAACATTCTTTTAGAATTCAATCCAGTGTGTCTAGTGCAAGTTTAATTAGATTAAATAGATTAAAATTTAATTATCTAATAAGATTCGATGATATCCTGACAGCTTTTAATTAATACTTTTTTAGGATTTGGATCCCGATTCGATTTCGTGGACGGCCTGGGCATGGAAGTGGATCCGTCCGGGTCGGTGGCTCATCTCCTGTCGGCCGTCATCAAAAGTGGCAGCATGTCCAGTTTGGTAAATTAATAATTATTAGTTATTTTTATTAATTCATACATTAACATGGACGTCTAATCTGGGAGGGGGGTCCTGTACCGACATTTTGACATTTTTTACTATATACCCTTGTACCAGGTCAGACAAAAAATGACTGTGTTTTCGCGAAAAATTAGCGATTTTTAAAAAATATGGCCAAAAACGTATTTCTGGCGCAAAAAATTAACAATGTTTTGAAAATTTGAACCAAAATTTATGTAAAAATTGCATAAATTTGATAGAAATGTCCTTATTTAAAAGCAAATTTTATAGAAATTTTGCTTGCGCTTGTACCGTGGCTCTAATCTTGATTGCCCTTGTACTGTGGCTCTAAGTTTGATTGCCATGTACCAAAATCAAAAATTTGAAGGGGGGGTCCCGGACCCCCCCAGACCCCCCCCCGTGTTAAATTGTGGGTAAATTCATTTGGCCTTGGCTTTAGGATGGCTCGTGGTGCTCTTGATAGCGTTCTGTATCCTATAAGTTTGGTGTGGTATATTTTTGTCACCATTTTAGGTTTTTCTGTTTTGTTTACTTAATTTTGATAATGGGTCTATGAGATCTATTTCTATAGATATTGGAGTCTATATTTATGGCTAGTCTGAAGATCATTGAGCTTTCAGGGAAGTCCAATTCTGTGGGAGTAACATAATTGGACTAAGCTAATTAAACGAGCTAAAATAAGTCTGTTGCTTACTATTATTATGTATATAATTAAGGGATAGTCAATAATCAATATTGTTTTTAATCAAATTAACTGTTCGATAAGTGTCTCTATAGGAGTCTCAGTAGACGTGACGGTGTGATAATCCGCTAGGATTTTTTTGTTGCAGGAATTTGCCAACCTGGAGCAGCCGATTCCACGACTTTTGGATGATCGACTGTTTTTGGCCGAACCAGATCAGTCTGTCTGCATTTGTGTGCTGGCCGATCTTGGTCAGCAGAGCATGCTCAATTCATTTTTGGCCCAGTATCGATCTGGAATCACAAAAAACTTCGTCGAGAACGGCGTGAAACGAGTGAAAATGTTTGCCATCTCTGCTGAGCTGCTGGCGTCTGGGATTTCAAAAACAGCTGCCGTCACGCGTCTGGGATTTTGGCTGGAGCCAAAGGAGCCATTCTATCTAATTGGTTTTATGAATAATCCATCCAAAGCCAGTTCTGAGTTGTTAGACCTGATTAAACAATCCTTTGCCGTCCCAGCTTCGGAGGATTGCACCCTTTTGCCACCCAGTTTAGCCGTTTTTTGCTTCCCAGATTTATCCAGCGATCACCTCATTGAGCCGAAAGGCGAACGTTTGAGCGTTTTGGAACGAGATGCTTTCTGGGCCAGCGTGCTAGAACGAATCAATGTCCGCGTTGTCGATGCCACCTCCACACAGAATCGAAATCAGCTACTTGAATCGACCTATCAGGAATTAAGTAGGTACTTAAGCCTGGAACTGGGCGGTAGCTCGGATGTTTTGATGGACGCTGAACGACTACTGGAGCGTCTAGACTCGATGGGCGATTGGTCCGCCACGCCGGAATTAGATCGGACCCAGGATGTCAATTTTGATCTGCTGGTCCGCAAAAATTCTCAACATCTGATTCCTTGCGCTCAACTTTTCAAGTCGATTCAAGATCGACTCTCGGATCAATTGGCCATCAGTGGCCCTTCCTCTCCGCTTCTGGTCCGGGGGAAACAAGGCTCGGGTGTCAGCTCACTCTTAGCTGATTGGCTGAAGCATGGCGTTGGCTTGATTTATGCAAATGAGTTGCTGATTTTACAACATTTTGTGCTGCCCTGTCGACAGTCAACCAGGCAGCATTCTAGCATGATCAGACGTTTTTGCAGGCAACTGTGGGCTTTTTTAATTCAGGCCGGTCTCGCCTCGTTTGTGCCCAAGTTGCCCTTTGAAGCGAACGCGTTGGTTGCCGAATTTATCGGGTTGCTGGACAGGGTTGCGGCCAATTTCATTCACGGCATCCTGATTGTTATTGATGGAATTGATCAGATTGAGGTACAGGTTATTCGTTGATTTATTTAGATCATGTGGATTTTAGTCTAGTGCTTTTCGGACACTTCTAGCACTTTTATCATTTATATTAATTTTGTTTTCGGTATAAAGCATTCGTAGATTTAGATTTATAATGATGCGGAGTTAAAAGTCTAGGGGTTTTCGAATGACCACTTTTAACATAATATATTATAGTATTTTGTTTTCAAAGTGACGGTTACAAAAGTTTTTTTTACACCCTACATTTTACAATGTCCCTATCTTAAGGTAGGGAAGACTTGTGCCGAATTTTAAAGATGCTTGTTCTTTTTTGTAAATAAAGTCTCTCGGTTGTTTTTATTGTATAATAATAATATTGGTTTTTAGGATCCTGTGGACAACTTGAACTGGCTTTTGGAGCCTCTGCCGGTGGATGTTCGTCTGATTGTTTCGGCCCATGCTGACTCTGTTCTGCCCGCCTGGAGGTATAACTTGACTGATTTGATTGACTTTTGGCTGGCTTTTCATTTGGTCGTCTAACAGCGACCGGCCTTATAGACATACAATAATATGTAATGCAATTGCATACATGTATGAGACGGGTGTGGGGGAACGCCCTCTCCAATAGGGGGGCCGGGGTAGAGGGACGAAGCCGAAAATAAAGGGGCAAAATTTAGTAAAAATAGTACTAAAGACTAAAACTTGTTTTGTCAATAACTCGTGAGATCGTCTATGAAGACATAACTTGTCACAGCTTGAGCTAACATCTCTGTACGCAATTTTTGTAAGTTATCTCATGTTTGAGATAAGTCGTTAAGCGTCCATTTTAGGAATTGGTCCTGAATTTTTCTAATCATCTATTCAGCCTGTTCCCATTGCAGATCGTGGAACTGCGTGGAAGTGGAATCAGTGACTCGATCCGACGCCCAACGGATTGTGGGCAGTCCCTCCTCGCTCTACCGAAACAACGTCACTGCCAAATCGCTGCTCTCCTTGCGATCGCTCAATTTGTGGCGATTGATCACCAAAAGGTGATAGTTCGGATTAAATATAAGTCGAGTGTGTTGCTGATATCACTGGATTAGATTTATAGAGTTAGGGAGTTTAAGTTGAAGTAATCCAGTTTCTTCATTGATTTTATGACCCATAACCCATTTCTTTATCGGGTTAAATGAGTTAGTTTTAGTCTGATTAAACGGTTTAACAATAATTATAGTCAGAAGTGTCATTTCAAAACCTCTGCATTAAACGGGCTTAACTGTTAACGCTAATGTTAAACGTGCATGGTTGATGCTTTTAGTTGAAAAAGCTTTGTCTTAACGAAACCTGTTGACATAATGTTCCTTCTGTTCAGTAGCAATCAAGCGGACTTTACTTCGCTGAAGCGTGACGCTGTTTCCTCCGATGTCTACTGTCTGCTGCTGAAACAAATACTGCAACAATTCTCTGGAAATCTAATAGCTAAGGTATCAGATTGGATTGGCTTCTGTGCATACATGTAGTTGGGGGGGATGGGGGGGGGGGACGACCCCCCCAAAATTCGGTCCCGGGGGAGGGAGGGGGGGTCCCGCCAGGGGGAAAAAGGGGGGGAGGGTCCCGCCGGTAATAAATTTTTGGCCAAAATTTGAAAAAATCAACATTTTTTGGTGAAATTTAAGCGATTTTTACCAAAATTTTCGCCAAAAATTGTCAAAATCAGAGTTTTTTGGTCAAAAACGCTAAAAATAGCGTCATTTTTGGGAGGTGGGGTCATAAATGAGTTGACGCAGGGGAGGGGGGGGTCAAAAATGTGTTGACGCAGGGGAGGGGGGGTCCCACCAAGGGGGGGAGGGGTACCCAAAATTTTTGTGCTGTTACATGTATGCTTCTGTGTTTAGATGTTCCTTCCATACTATAATTTGTTTCATTAGGTCGGTTGCAGCGGTTTAGATTCGATGTAAACTCAAACTCAATGACTATATTCTTGGCTTCCTTTATCGGTTCTTGTTTGTCATTTTTTTACGTTTTCACTTTTTTCGTGAGATAATAACCATCTGTAGCAGAACATCATAATATAGTGAAAGTTTGGTGCAAAATTTGATTCAAGTAAACTGATTCGAGAAACTTTCAGATTTAAGTGTGCTGCTAGTTCAATTAATAATAATATTATGTGCTGTGTTATTATAATTAATCAAATTTTTAATTAATTACCAATTAACTAATCTGATATTTCAATTTAATCCATTTAATCGGATTATCTTAATTCCAGCTCTGTCTCTATCTCTTCTGCTCTGTCGATGGTTTATCGCAGCAGCAGTTGGAACAATTGCTGAGCTCTGATGTAAAGTTTGGCCAATTGCAACAGCTTTTGGACGAACTTTTGCGATTGGAAATTGCAGAATTTATTGCTGGTTATTTGCACTTCTGCAATAGCGAGGTTGGCTTCCCCACCACTTGGCTTGTTTGTTTGAATCTAATGTTTTAATTAAGATAGTCCAATCAGTTTAGGCTTACTATAAAATAAAAAAGGACGCTGTTATTTTTTCAAAGTTCATATCGTCAAATTGTTTTTTGTAGTCTTGCCAAAAACTGCTGGACACTTCAGTTCTTTTTATCCCTCGACTTTACCACAGTACCCCGGGACCCCCCAAGAATTGCTCAGCTATACAATATTATGTATACTCAGTAAGTTCTACTTTGTAATTGTAACCTGAATGCACATTATGGCATTTGTAAATTTTTTATACCTTTTTAAATTCGTTTTTTACACTTGAAAAGTGTCTTGTTGTGTTTAGATTTATGTGGCTGTTCAGAATTTGTTTGGTATTCGCGAGAGCACGCTGCGAGACACCAGACTACGACTGATTCGGGAGTGGACACAATTGAAAAAGTTGGTTGCTTTTTATATTTAAAAAAAGTTTCATAATATTCTAAATTTCCGACTGAATTAATCTCATAATTAATTAAATAGTTAGTAATCATTATGCCACAGAGTCGCAGGAATTTGGCGGCAGACTGACATCTTATTTCGTCAGTGGCGTACTCAGAAATCAATTTCGAGGGGAATGACTTTTCGATTTTTTGTTATGTTATAAAATGCACTTTTTAGCCATTGGAAGTTTGTAACACTTACAAAACCGGATTACTAAACCACAAAGTTGCAGGGGACTGGCAGCCCCCAGAAAAAATTGGAGATTTTTTCAATTTCTAGGCCGAATTTGGTCAACTGGAGACGTATCAATTTTTTTCAGGAATCAGGAAAATTAAAACAATAGATGCGAACAGCGAACGTCACATCAGACAGTATACTACACAAGTAAATGCAGCATAATATACTCGTGTAGACAGGCTTTGGTGAATTGCAGTATCAAGGAACAGTAAGCCACACAGTCGCAGGGGTTTGGGGGAGGCAGCCCCCAGGAAAAATTTAACGAATTTTATTTATTTATTATTGGTTCAAATTTGTCAAGTAGAGACGTATATATATATATATATATATATATATATATATATATATATATATATATATATATATATATATATATATATATATATATATATATATATATATATATATATATATATATATATATATATATATATATATATATATATATCGGGAATTTTTTTCGGCCGGGAAATAAAAACCAAAGTGGAGACCCTTGTTTTGTAAAGATTCACTTTGAAAAAATTTCGGGGGGATTCCCTCCCCCCTGCCCCCGGGGTACGCCCTTGTATGCGGTCACGCAGCCAAAAAATGCCGAAGTTGAAACTCTTCTTCCCAATTTGTTTATAAAATGCTAGATTGTCGTATTTTGGCGTTTTCGAACCGCATGGACCAGCAAGTGTCTGGGATTGGTATTGTAGCAGTTCCCAGGGCGAGGCCGAAACTTTTTTGATTTATTCCGAAATACCCACGTTACTTTGACGGATCGGAATGACTCACCGAACGTGGTTTGCGAAAGTTCAGTAAACGAAGTAACTTAACAAACTGATCCTGAAAAATTGAACAACAGAAAGATAAAATACTTGACTGGATCACTATGTTGAATGAAACATTGTTGCAGATGGGTGTAAATTGTAGTCACAAGGATATTTTTGTGTCTAATAGCAAAAAACGGTCAATTGGGGACGCATAGGAAAATTATATATCAGAAATTTTTTCTGCCGAATTTGTTTTAGCAAATTGGCTAAAACGACCAAAAAAGTTTTAGCAAACTCTCAAGAATTTTCGCCAATGCTACCGTTCTGGCCTAAAAAAACCCAGCCTTAAACCGGCCGAACTGCCTTTGTTCTTCTACTATTTTTGCCCCCCCCTTTTGCAGCAAGCCCACCTGGCCCTCAGTGTGCGACGTCTTCCAGTGGCACGGCCAGTTGACCTTTGACCTCGACCTGGCTCGCGACCACCTGCTCGACGTGGACAATCTGCTGCAGTTGCTTGAGCACGGTCGTCTGGACCTGCTGCTGCAGCTCTGGCAAATGCTGGGGGCGGATCGGGCCGGCATGATTGAGACCTATTTGAAGTATCTAGAAGCCGGTGGGTTTGGTTGGCCTCTGAAAACTAGGGACTAAACTGCTGTATATTAGGATTAGTGGATTTGATTAAGGGGGTAATTGCGTTTTTAGGTGTTTTTTTGAAAAGCCATAGCTCAGCGGTTACAAATTCAAATCACAAGCGGTCTTTTGCATTAGGTAGAACAATATCTTTCCTAAATGTATGCTATGCATTGAAATGTAACCTTTGATTTTGTTTCCAGTATAAGCGACTAAAGAAAGGTCCTTTCCAAAATATTACAATTTTTTACAAAACGTTTGCGCCACAGTTCTGAATCATACGATTACCCGTTGGGGCTAAAAGTTGATAAGGTTTTTGACATGTTTAAAATCCCCAGGCATGTCCCCCACTTTTTTTAATAACTAGTCAATTTACTGAGAAAGTAGCTGAAAAGCAAACGCACCGAAAATTTAAGATATTTTCTTGTAATTAAAACCCTCTACCTGCCTGCCTAATGGTGATGCCTCAGGAAGTCCCATGGCTACCGCTCCATTATTGTCCGCACACACTGTGACCACTGTTGTCTGCTTTGACCGAGCTCTTGGAGGTATTCGAGCCAAAGAGTCCCGCCTGGCCCCCAGTCAGCTGGATTTCCCCTCCGATGGCGTATGTGGTTTGTTAAGCAGCGAGTGTCCGCGTGCACCAGTCTTCTCCACGTCATGCGGACTCCCCCTCTAGGACGCTTCCATTCAGCTGGGTATGGTTTAAGGAGAAGCTGGGCTGGTACTCGATTAGGCTGCATTCTCAGCACGTGGCCGAGCCACGTCAAGCGGCGCTTCTGGATAACCTGCCCTACGGGCACCATGTTGCTTTCGACCAGCACCTGTTTGTTCGTGATGTGCGCCTCCCATCGTATGCCAAGGATTTTGCGTAGATGATATAGATCACAGACTTCTAGGCGCTTCACCAAGGTGTTTGTTAGTGGCCATGCCTCGCAGCCATATAACATGATGGACTGTACAGCAGCCTTGTAGACTCGAGTTTTTGTGTCTACAGAGATTTCCTGCCTTGAGAAAAAGCAGTTCCAGAGCTGGTCAAAGGTACTTTTTGAACGACCAATTCTAGCTGAGATTTCATTTCCAAGATTGCCGTCATTGTTGACGAGACTTCCGAGATACTGAAAGCTTGACACGTTTTCCAGCCGATGTGACCCATAGACAATAAGGTCGGGTGCAGCCACGTTCAAGCTCAGTACTTTGCTTTTAGCTGGATTAATTTGAAGACCCAGCATCTCGCTGCAGACGCACACTTGGTCCAGAAAATATTGCATGTTGGATCCTGATTCTGCGAAAAGCACCACATCGTCTGCATAAGCTAGGTCGGTTAGTCTGGTATCGCCGCATGCGAATCCGATACTTAAACCGCTCGCGTCACATGTTTCGACGGCTCTGCTCAAGATCCAGTCTACCGTGTAATTGAACAGAACAGGTGACGAGATTGCGCCTTGTCTGACTCCAGAGGACAGATTAAAGGCATCGGAAGTGTTTCCGTAAGCTCGAATTTTGCAGCTGGTGTTGTTGTATAGGTTTTTGAAAAGGTTGACTATTTTTTCCGGTAAACCGTCTGATTTAAGCAAGACCCACAGGGAATCTCGATGAATTGAGTCAAAGGCTGATTTAAAGTCGATGAAACAGAATATAGACGGACGACAAAATTCCGTTCGGTGCTCTATTAACTGCCGCAGACTAAAGACTTGATCGAGGCAGCCTCTTCCTGGTCTAAAACCAGCTTGATTTTCTCGAATTCGTGCTTCACGGTACTCTTTGAAGCGAGACAGCAGAATGGCTAAACCCTCTAAAAATGTCCACAGGTTAAATTTCGAAAAAGTGAGAGACATGCCTGGGGATTTTGACCTTTACAGTACTGTCCCAAAAATTCATGCTCAAGCGTCACTTATAACTTGAGTACTGGTGGCGCAAAGTTTGCATAGAAATCACAAAAACCTCGAAAACGCAACTACCACCTTAAGTGAAGTCTGACCACTATATTAAGAACATAGCTATCGTAATTTCAGCAACTAATGGCTGTACTCTTTATTGTTGAAATTTGTTCTTTTCTGAATGTTATAATTATTGCTGTATGAAAATTATTAGAATACTGTTGTTTTGTGTCATTGTCAACACATATTGTCACATACATGTATGAGGGGGGGGGTCGGGGGGAGGGTCCCCAAAATTTGGGCAAAATTTAGTAAAAACGGCGCTTTTTCGGGAAAATTTTACAAAATTTCGAAAAATTAAGAAAAATAAATGCTTACTAGTATTTAACGCAGTAGGTTAGTTTTTTAATGTTTTCAGGTGATTGTAACGCCCAAAAACACGTTCTGTGCTTGATATTTTTGGGTCGACTGGCACGAGTTCAGGATTTTAATGTCAACTTGGTAAGAAATTAGTCTAAGCCAACTACATTTCTAATCTAATCCGCTTAATCCAATTTTGGATAATATTCCACGTTTTTTAAAACCGTCTGCAATCTGCATGTTTGAAACTGAATCAACCGAGGTTTGGCTGAATAACACTGTCTGAATCTAAAAATGCCATTCAAAGAGCTCCGCACAGCATTGTTGCGTGCTGTTTTTTAGTACAAAAAACGGCTTTACAATGCTGCATTGCTACGTATGTTAGACGTACTCTTTAAGCTTTTTTAGTCCGATGATAGTTTAGAATCTGGTTCAGACTTCACACTCAAATTCAGCAGCTGGTGTAACCTAGTTTAGTTCAATATTTTTTTCTAAATCTCGGACTCTAATTTTGTCAAGTATATTTAATCCGGTAATCTAAGGGCCTATTCCTAAAATGGATAGACCGGATTAATATAAACTTTGTCTGCGTAATAACTAATACTCATCTCCACTTTGAAATAGACTTACAAAATTTGTGCAAAATCAGGTGTTAACAAATTTTGCCATGTCAAGTTTTTTAAGCTTAATTGCTGATGTTACGCGTTGTTGGCAGCACAAATTGTAATTTAATCCGTTTAATCCAACTCAGAAATGGCCCTAATCTCCATTCGCCACTATTTTCAGGTGATGTCCTGTTTCGAGACAGCCCTGGAGCTGTGTCAGACAGAGCTGGATCCGACCACGCCCCTGCTGGGGGTCTGTCAGCACGAACTCGGCACCCTCTATGTCCAGATGGAAAAGTTAGGCGCCGCCGAGACTTGCTTCAGTAACGCCGTCAACAATTGCAAACTGGCACTGGGTAAGGGCAAAAGGGAGGGGGGTTGGAAGGTCATACTTGTCCCTAAGCCAGTGCTAGAACAATGGTGTAGACAGGGGCGTCGCCAGCGGGGGGAGGGGAGAATCCCTCGCCGAAATTTTTCCGATTGAGTTTAATTTTTATGGCCTGGAAGGAAACATATTATTTCGATGCGTTTCCAATTGATTAATTTTGGTCTGAAAATAAAAAATTACCAAATGTTTTTCGGGGGGATGGGGATGTGTCGTTTTTTGCGTTTGCAATTAAGCGGGTTTTAACACATTTCAAGAAAAGTCATTCCCCCCGAAGTTTTTTCCTGGCTACGCGACTCATACGCATATTTTGTTATTTGATTAGCTTTTTAATCTACTATCACAGGTACAGCAGTCATTCAAAATAGTTGCGGACAAGTATGAACTAGGCTGTTGTCTATAACTGAACAAAATAAGTGTTTTTTGGTTGAATATAAATTTAAAAAAATGAAAATATATTATGGCTTATTAATCTTAATTTGCATTTAAATGATTTTTGATTTTATCAGACACTGAGTACTGAGATATTATGGCGACATGATTTTTGTAGTTTTTTTAAAAAATGCTAATCCGATTTGTTTTTTTTGTATTTCCATTTTATTGTTTGTTAATTTTATTTTTTGTTAATTTTGTATTTTTTTTATTTAGGCTCCAACCACTGGCGCACAGCCGAGGAAATAACCACTTTGCTGGCATTGTATCGGTATCAGGGAAAGTGAGCTATTTTGAATTTGAATTTTTTCACATTTTTTTGAATTAATAAAGTTTTGAAAATGTGAGTGTTGTATTTTTGATTTATTGACTGGTCGATTCGTGCTTATACATCCGTTTTTACGGACATCTTATAAAAATTACGCCACTAATGATAAATAAAAAGTCTATTTGGTGTGGTTGTTTTTGTATAATACGAAACAGAGCATAAACGGCTGGAAGTATGAATATTGACTCTAATAATCACCAAGCGTTTTTCCCCATGCTACAATTTTAGCTGCAGCTATCATTGTCATTTTTTATCAGCGGTTTTTTTTAGTTTGGGGTATAAAATGATCGAGACTCCACCCATTTTACCAGATTTTTATCTAGTTGGTAAAAATGGACTATATTCTCGATACAGTAACGTACGTTATGGTCCAGATGTAAAATGAAATTTCGGTAAAAAGCAATTTTGTATTATAAAAAACATAAAAAATTTCAGTCTTCAGTGCTTGATTGTTGATTGCTTGTTGGGCAAAGTGTCAGTTAGTAAATTTGGTTAGATTGGGTGCTGTGGTGTAGTGGCTAGCATTCTCGGCGTCGACGCGAGCGTCCGAAGTTCGATTCCCGGTGGCTCCATTCCTTTCTTTTTTCTAAGTTGGAGAGTCCGCTTTCTTTCAGCTTAGAATTCGTAAGTACGTTAAGTTAGGCGCGTGACATAGCGTTACAGTTGATGTTAAACGTGTTAACATTACTTCTCGTCACGTTACAACCATACATGTACACGGGGTCTTGGTCTAGAAGGGGGGGCTTGTCCAGGACTTTTTGAAATTCAAAGTGGGGCTTGTCTGGACGTTTGCGGCACTTTAAAGCACAAAAAAGCAACAATTCCAAATTTTTGCCGAAAAAGGACATTTTTTTGCAAAACTGCAAAACTGATTTTTTCATGCTACATGTGGTTAAAATTAAAAGGCTCGTCGCGTTTCAGATCCCAACAAGCCGAACTGCTAGAACGTCAACTATCACGCGTGCAAAGCCAATGTAAACAGGAGGAAAGCCAGCGTCAGGTGTCGCGTCGGCTTCAGAAAGTGGAACAGCAGCTGACAGCCGCCAGTTCAGCTAGTTTGCGATCGGCCAAAATCCTCTGTCAACTGGGGGTGCTTCGATTCATGCGCGGGGACTTTGAGAAGTCAGAAACGCTGCTCAGTAGATCACTGGAAATTCGACAAGTGCTGCTGGGACCCAGACATCCAGACTGCTACCAGATTAAGCACAATTTGGCCATACTCTATCGCAAGCGAAAACAGTGGGCTGAGGCTGGGGAGTTGTTTAAGTAGGTTTTTAATGGCAGTTTTTGGGTTGTTGAGTTGACAGGGGGTGGAATCTGGGGGGGGTCTTGTAACGACATTTTGACTAACCTTGGTACCGACATTTTGACTAACCTTGTGATTTGTATTCTTTTGTGTAGTTTGGAGTTTGGTTGGACCATCCTTAGCTCAAATTTGATGAAGTATTTACCGTTTTTTACCGAAAAAAGTGCTTCTTTTGACTGTTTTGGCTGAAATTTAAGTAAAATTGTATAAATCTGATAAAATGAAAAAATTGTATAATGTGATAAACACATGAGAGCCCATTATTTTAGAAATTTTGCTTGTCTTTATACCGTAACTACATTATTTTGCTTGCTCTTAGGTTTTGTACTAAAATCAATCAACAATCTTGAGGGTTCTTGCCCCCCTACACATGTGTCTGGACCCTGAAGTTAGTATGTGTGACAGACTGGATTTTTCGGCCGGCCGCCGGCCGGCTCCGTTCAAGAATGGCTCCGTTCTGTCAAAATTTGGCCGGCCAGCCGCATTCAAACAATCGACCAAATTCGATCGGCATAGCAGTCCGGCAGGCTAAGTTAAGCCGAAATGACACACTGTATTTGGATGAGTTTGTTTTATTCGAAAATTTCTGCCGGACCGGCAGGCCGCCTCTTCGGTGGTCATAAACACTACCTGACTTTATGTTTCAGACAACTAGCCGAGCGAGCAGAAAGCGAAGAGCAATATTTGCTGCACGCGCGCTACACTCGGAGTCTGGCTGAAATGCTGCGGGCTCAGGGGATGCTGAGGGAGGCTGAACTGGTGCTCAGGAATCTCATCTCGCTATACTGTTCACCCGAAGGCAATGATTTCATAAATGATGGTATATATATTTTGGAATTGGGAATGGATTTTTTGGGCTAAAATAGTTTTTTTAGATTTTTTTTGGGTTTTATATAGTGGGGGTACTAGCTTATTTTAATAAACATGAGTGTGTGAATGGGATGTGTGATAAATTTATTGTGTGAAAAAATAGATTGAAACACTGTTTGCAACATAAATACGTATTTCAATTTTTTTTCAATTCGACCAGTGCTTAGAATTTGTGCTTTCTTATTTTTTATCTGCTTTCTTATCTTTGTTCTTTTTTTACGATGACCTGTTCTTTTTAGCGCCTGTTATAAGCGGCTTCAAATTTACGTTAAAACAACTTTTAGATCTTGTAATTCCGAGTTTTTATTAAAAACCAGCAGAGACTGCAGTGTTTTCTGCACAGCAAAAGGGACTGGGGTAGAGAACAAACCTTTGAGGAGTAGCCAGTATTTTGAAAATGGGGGAACGGCACCTTAGATTGGGATTAGTAGGAGATTAGACGGAGATGAATAAGATTAGAAGGGTATTAGTCGGAGATTAGAAGAGGATTAGTGGGAGTACAGCTTAAATTAGGGGGATTAGTTGGGGATAAAGGGGATTAGTTGGGGATAAAGGGGATTAGTGGGAGATTAGATGGAGCTTAAGACGATTAGTTGGGGATTAAGGCGATTAGTTGGATATGGTTTTTTTCCTGTTTAGGTTTCTTCACTCAACGCATCGGTGCAGCCGAGCTGGGTCGATCTCTCAGCTCGCTCGCCGCCATTCACTGCCAGCTGGGACAGCACGACTCCGCTGAGCCGCTCTACAGACGAGCCCTCACGCTGCTGGAAAATCATCCCCTCGACTGGGCCTCCATTCTCAAGAACTATGCCAAACTGCAGCTGGAAGTGGTACTGGAATTACTGGGATATTAGTTGGAAATTAGATGGGGATGAAGGAGATTACATGGGGATTAAGGAGATTAGATGGGGAGTATGGAGATTGATGGGGATTAAAGAGATTCGAGGAGGAGAACAGATGAGTATTAAGAGTTGGTCGTTATTCATCGGTTTGGTATTAAGGAGATTAGATGTGGATTAACAAGATTAGTGGGGGATTAGATAGAGATTAAGGGGACTCGTTGAAGATTAAATGAGAATTAAGAGTTGTTGTTAATCATTGGTTTGGGATTAAGTAATTAATGATCAGATTTGTCGAGGATTAATGATTAATTGATTGGGAATTAGCGGGAGATCAATAATTTGGGATTAAAAATTGGTCATTCATCATCGGTTTAAGATTAAGTAATCAGATTAATTGATGTTAATGATTAATTGATTAAAGATTAGTGTTTCGGATTAATTATAAATTATTTTTGATTCCTTTATACCACTGAGTGACCTGAAGCAAATCTTGAAATGGTCGTTTAATGGTTTTCAAGTTGTCAACATTTTTTTCTCTCTGAGCTCTAGTTCTAGTTGTCGTTTTCGTCTTTCTCAGTTATTTTTTCCGCTTTTTCAGGGCAACGAAGCAGAAGCTGCGCGTCTGTACAAAATTTCACTAGGTGGTGCCCGGCTGCCTGGCCAGCATTTTCCCACGCCACCCCTCAAAGGCGCCTCCCTGTCGACCGTCTCCGCTCCCACGCTCCAGCTGCAGCCGCCGCCCAGACGACGCCGTAGGTCCGGCCTGTCTGCTGCCACTGCCAGCTTTCCTGCCATGGCATAAAGCTAATTTGCATATTGATGGCGCTTAGGGCCAATTCCTAAAATGGATTTAACGGATTAGATTAAAATTTGTTTGCCTAATAAATTTTGTGCACAAGCGGGAGGTACTACAAATAATTGCTATCGCAAATCGCAAATTCATAAACGATGTCATGAGTTATTGGAAAAACAAATTTTAATCTAATCTGTTTAATCCAGTTTCTACTTATTTATTAATTCGTGTAGAGTTAAGGTTTAGGGCCAATTTGCTGTGATTATGTATGATTATAATAATTATGTATGTCTGTATTTGTATTTTTATTTTATTTGTATGTTCGTATTATTCGCTTGTGTATTCACTTATCCATCGCTACGTGTATGATAAGATATTATTATATTTAATTTTAGCAGTTGAGTCTGGTTGTTATGATTTCTCTTATGTTTTTTATGATGGTACTATGTTTACTTAAGGTGGTAGTTACGTTTTCGACAGTTTTTATAACGTGCTATAACTTTTGATTGACTCAATGAATTTAATAGCTTGTCTTTTTCACGTTAAAGAACTTCACTGAAACTACGCTTATGCACATTATTTAGCTTAAATCTGTAACAAGCTAGTCAGTAGACACTGTCAAAGTAGTCAAATTTCGTGAATTTTTGCATTTTTCTTGTTTTGCTTGTAAAATTGACAGTATAACTCCAACTAAATTCATTCTTTACACCAACATAGCCAATAACAGGGTGAATTTTAATGCTTAGTTTGGTGCATTTATATGATGCAGAAAAGCAGTTACGGACCTTTAATTTTGAATTTTTTCAAATTTTGAAAAATATACGAATTTTTGAATCTAATTTTTTCACGAAATAGGCTAAATTGGTACAAATAAAAAAATTGACACATCAAAAATTGTCTAAAAAACATGTAAGGTAACGCATGAAAAGATTGCAACATGAAGACTTGAGATTTAGTCCACGGAAGTACATTTTTACAGAGTTCTGTGAATGAAATTGATGTAACGCAAAATTTAAGCAAACAAAATTTTTGAAATTTTAGTATAAAGTAGACACATATGTGTGACAATTTATCCAAAATTTTGAACAAAATCTTTCTAGTAGGTGTCAAGTTTTGCGGACCTTTGTGTAATGTACTTTAGTTCAAAAAGAAATGTTACATAAATGTGACGTAATCTCAAAAAGTGAAAAGCCGAAGGCTAAGTTTTGGCATCTAAATTGAAGGTTTATGACATGCCCGTGTGTCATTTTTTTCTTTTTTCAATAAATGGCCGTTTTGACTAGCTACTACTTTGGTTTAGCTAAACATAAAATTTACGAAAAATTGTCGTAACTGGCTGAAAAAGATTTTCTGTGAAAATTCAAAATGATAGTTTCAAGCTATTTTAGCAAACATTTATCTCATAATAAATTATAGTTTCCTAAATTAATATGCGTACTATAAATTATTGATTGAAAATTAATCGTAAGTTGTCAAATGTTACTCCTGCAAAACTGTCGAAAACGTTACTTCCACCTTAAATGGGGGAAATTAGAATTTAGCGGAGATTAATTAATTTATTTAGATTCAATTAAATTCTGAACAAAAAATGTTGAACACTTAAAGAAAACAAAACATGCGATTGCGCAGATTTCGTGAAATCTAATATTTAACTGCGACTTCATTTTTTATAGGTCCTCATGGCTTTGCCGGTTGTTTTTTATTGATGCAGTATGCATTTGTTTTTATATTTTCTTGTAAGTGCCTTAAAATCGACGTTTCATTCATAATGTCTAGTATTATTTTTTATCTTTGCTAATTTTGTAAATCCTGTTTTTATTCTTTCTCTGTGATTGCAGAGCTTTGTTTGCCATAATTTAATCTATCTCATTTTTGTTGTTAATACATTTTACGGTTGTGGTTTTACGGTGACTGCAATGTTCTTGTCTTATCGTTATTTTATTTTCTGTATGCATTTTATTGTGTTAGTTTAGCTATTATGCTATGTAGGTTGAGCTATCAATGCTGGTCTATATAATACGTTCTTTTTCGTTCAGAAACTATTTTGACAATTTCCCAATTTTTTAATTTTTTTCATTGCATTTTCTGATCCGTTGATCCGCAGAGTCTAGTTCAGTAGACTGGATTATGTTTCGTGTTGGGGTTATGTGTTCATAATTCTTTGTTTTTTTATTAAAAAGAAAATGTTTTGATAGCAATTCTTGTACAATACCAACATTGTGTAGTAATATTTCAATGCTTGAAAAAATTTAAAGGGATACTACAGGGTCGTACAGCTATGGATTTGCATATCTATTACTATTTAATACTGTTATCGATAAAATGGTAATCTCATGGAATCATCGACCTTTGCAAGTCAAGCTAAGACGGCGAAAACCGATGTTTTTATCGCGGAATATCAAACTTTGTGCTTATGGATAAGCGGATACCTTTAGTGTGAATTCAATCGAGTTTTAGGGTGTTTTATGGGATCATAATATTTCGATGTTGTATTTTATTGTCGGGTGTTTTTGGTGCTTCGAAGATTGTGCTCATATATATGGGGCTTTTTGCTCATTATTGGTTTGCCCATATTTGTTATTTGTGCCTTCTTGCCCATTTGCTTGTAGTTTTACTGCTGCTAGATGCAAGGAAATAAATTATTTTATCTAGTTCCAAGAGTGAATGTGTGTGATAATGGTTTTGTCAAGTTGGGGGTTGAATTTGTTTTGTCTGAAAGGAAACTTGATAATGTGAGACTGAGGAACTAAGAAGTCAATTAAGTTTTACGGATTTGTTCCCTTCGGTTTTTGTGGTTCGGCCATAAAAAGTTGTCGATACGTCTGAATCAAATGCGCCCTAAAAATCGATTTCTGTAAACCACTGTCGGTAAGTGGCCTAGCCCGAAATGTCTGGGGAGGGAATGACTTGGGAGCGTTCAAGCCTTTTGACCCATATTGGTCATGAATCGTGATCTGAAAATATCAGGTGACTTTGCTTCTTGACCATTTGGGGGCGTGGGGTGCGAGTTGAAGTTGTCATCCCACAGGTCAAATAGTTTATTGAGCACCAAGTTAGCGGCCACGTATTTTTTGTAGCTGAAGTTACAGCAAACTATTTCGTACTAGCATACACAAACTATTTCGAAATTATCGTGAACGAAGCCTATGCCTAAATGCGCAAGTAAGCTTGGTACTGTAGGACTAAGCCTGAGCCTGAAATCACGTAGTTTTTGAAACGCGCATGCACACTCGCTCGTGTATATAATATGACTGCGATAAGGAACGCAAAATATTCAGATCAGTCATATCCCCCCTTTCTCCAAAAAATGACGGAATTTGTTTTTAAAACTTCCTAAAGGCCGATCGGCGATCACCCTTCCCTTTGTGCATATATGTTCATGAATCGTGACCATACGCGAGGGCGGGGCGAGGGGACCCCCATATTTAAGCCCTGGGGAGGGTTCTAAAAATTCGGTCGAAACTCGGCAAAATGGCTCTTTTTTTGAAAAGTTTACCGGATTTTTTGGTCGATCAAGGGGAGGGTTACCAAAGTTTGGCCGGGAGGGAAACCCCCCCCCCCAAAAAAAAATGTTTTTTGACCCCATTACATGCATTTTCACCACATCTGCTTCGTTGCAGACCGCACCTTGCAAATGTCGACTACAACAACAGCAACAACCAGCACAAATTCGCAGCACAGCCAAGCCATGCTGAGAGCTGCAGCACAGGCTGCGGTGCTCACTGATGCGAGTGCCGACGCGGGAACGGTGCAGAAAGAATTGGAGATGATGAAAAAAGTGATGGGATTCGCTCCCTCCACCTCCCAGCCCGTCAAGGAAGACAATGTGGCCATGTCCAAACGGCTACTGGCCAAAGTCAGCCCCAAAGAAATCCCGGCGGACAAAAGCAAAGCACTGCGATGGATGCGCGGTCGAATCTGTGTCATGCTGACCCATGATCTGAATCCAGATCCATTTATTCGACAGCTAGAAGCACTGAATCCGCCCGGCATTTTGGAGGTGATTTTTCGGGTTTTTTTCCGAACTTGGGGAAATATATTTCCGAGGGGGAAGGGTTATATAATAGTTTTGGGCTGATAGTGGAGATAGGCGCAGCTGAATTTTTTGGTGCCGAGACGAAACGGATTATAGTCGGTCAAGGGTGGTTTTGAAGATTTGAAAAAATGTTGCTTAGCTAATGTTTTCATAATTTTCAGCTATAAGAACAGCTGGAATCCGGATAAACGCTTGAATGTGCCCACTCGAACCACAAGTGTATATAATTTTGAGATAATTTTTGAGCTATTTATCACAAAAATGTTGTCCAAAGGCCTATATTCGGCCGTTTCCGGCACTTTTCTAAAAATGCGGCACCATCACGTGCCGGATATGGAAGGCCCTGCGGGAATGATCAACCTTCGAGAGCTGCTTCATTCGCGCAGGGCCATAATACCATATCAGTGGTATTCCCGCAGGGCCATAATACCATATTTAGCAAAGTGCCGGATATAGGACTTGGGTCTAATTTTGAATCCTACTATTTTTATGTTTCAGGAAATCGTGAGTCCAGACGGCTTTGCGGGCAACTCGTGCCATGCTTTTCGCGAAGGCTATCGCTCCGAGCCGCCCACCCACCTGCTGGCGGCCCTGGACATGTACAACAGCCGCTGGTTCGATCCCTACCTCCGTGACCGGCTGATGAAAGCCGGGGTGGCGGTGGCCGGGAAAACCAACGCTCTGCCGCCCACCCTGAGTCCGGACTCAAAGCTGGAAACAGTGAAAGCAACCCTATCCCCGGATTCAGACGAACTGCTGTATATTGAGGTGGCCCAGTGCATTTCCGCGCTGCAGGAAACACAGGCCAATGAGCTTAAGGAAGAATTTGAGCTGATCATAGATCAGGCTGTGATTAAGTATGGTCTGAAAGTGGTCAAGTATATCCTGAATCAGCGACAGTTGGCTAGAAATGAGACTCTGTTACATTGTTTGAAAAAAGTGCAGACTATGGTGCAGAAAGAGTATTTGAAGAATGGCGAAAAAAGTGCCGGGCACCAGCATCCGCGACATTTGGCCAAAGGTTCGCGAAATTCGACCGGAAATTCGCGGAGTCACCATCGACATGACGAAAATCACGAAGATGCTGAAGTGATTTCGATCGGCGATTCGGCCTCCCCGCGCGATAAGTCGAGACATTCTAGATCGAAAAGATCTCGATCTAAGTCTCGGGATCGAAAACGCCGAGGGGAAAAATCGTCTAGGACTAAAGAATCGTCGAAATCGACTGGCGATAGCTCGAAACGTGAGTCGAAAAGTCGCGACAGCTCGAAACACGAATCGAGATCGAAAGATGATCACCGCCACCGAAGTCGCAGTCGAATAGATAAATCAGGAAAACCTGATGACAAAAGTGGCGGCAGATCGAAAAGTGACAAGGACAAGAAAAGTCGAGACGATTCTTCGAGAAAATCGTCTAGACCATCTTTCGTCCGTGAAGTTCTGCTTTTGAAGGATGGACTGAAACCTGAGGAAAAAGACAGCAAAAAAGATTCGAAGACTAGAGAAAAGTCATCTAAAGATGACCGTGCCAGTTCTAGCAAACATCGTGGCGAATCATCGAAGCCTAATAAAAAGGAAGAGTCTGAAAGTCGAAAAACGGGCATTTTTCGCGATATGGCCCACAGCCCGAGTCCATATCAAGAGTGGGACTTTGCGCCGAAATGCTTGAAGTCGGAGGATTATAGTCGATTCTTTGACGACCAAGAAGAGGGGCGCAGTAGCAATGTGTCGAAACATGGAGATGATATTTCCTTCGGTGACCCATTGCGACCCCTACGCGATGAACCACTGGAAGAACCTCGGAGGCCGATTCGAGAAGAGCCGCCGCTAAGTTGGCACAGCCATCAACAACACTCGACGGACTATTATCGATCACGTGAGCTGATCGAAGATCCCATCAGACGCGAGCTATTGGCCGAACGATATTTGGCCAGTCGAGATCATTTTGGCGACTTCCCCCGACGTAGATCAATCTCACCCTTTGATCTGCATCCACTGGAGACGTCGTTGAGATATCGACCACCCAGCCCCCTACCGTCTGATTACCCTCGCTTGCGACTCCGGCGCGACTATTCGCCCGACTTTTGTCGACAAGACTCGAATCGTCGAACCGCGGAGCTGCGAAGTCTACTGGACGGACACTTTCTGCAGCCGCCGGCGGAGTGGCGAGAATTCGAGCGAAATCGAGAGTCGAGGAGTCGATATAGACGATCGATGAGTCGAGATAGACGGTCGTCGAGTCGCGATCGAACTCGGGGTCGAAGCAGATATCGAGAAGAGGAGCCGCGAGACTTGGGATCTCGCAAACGACGCAGAAGCTATGAGAAACCAAGCGGGTCTAGTTCGAGCAAGACGGCGGCTAGGGAGAATCAGGCGGCCGGCCGAAGCGACTTGGATCTGGATCTGGCTAGTTTGTTGATGCAAATCCAGCCGGACCTGTTTTCGGACTCGACCAACAGGCCAGAGGATCGAAAACGGTCGCGAAAGGATGTCCACGTCGAGCGAACAGGGACTAAATCCAACAGACGAGTTCTTTGTCGAGCACAAGTGGAGGATTTCAAGCGGGAACGAACGAACTGGCAACCGCCAGCTCGGGAACCGTTCACACTGCGCACCATCGCCGAACGGAAGGACTACGTTTACGGAGCCGTCAATCAAACGGGCCCCACGTCGGACTGGAAACTGACGCTAGACGTGGTGGACTATGAGCATCGGAAGAGTATTTTTTTGCAGGAAAAAAAAGAACGCTTGCTGGATATGTCAAAGCTGTTTGTCAGCTCGCCAGAATTTCTCTACTGTCCCTGGCGAGAACTGAAATGGCGCCAAGCGCAGCTGGAGAAACACAATGCGGCCATTGTGGCCGAACGAACGAAACAGGAGAAGCTGGCTCAGAAGGCGGCCGAAATTCGGGCCTTAACCTCGGCGAGGGCCATGCTTATGGCCGAAGAAATGTACCTGAAACGGAGCGAAGTTTTGGCCGCCGGTGTGACCGGCCTAGGCGACACCGGGGCTACGGAAACTACGGTTCAGCCTACAAAGCCCGGCCCGGGCCCGGCCATAATTTCAGGGCAGTCGGAGGAACGTCGAGTGGTGGCCAGTTTTCAGGAATCGAAGGATTGGGTGCCGGCAAAACGGTCGATTGCGGACGATTCGCGGATTGTGGCCCGTTTTGAGGATCCTGACGATTGGATGCAAACCAAACGACTGCCGGCCACGGCTAAGCTAGGCCGAGCGGCCGAAATGATACCGCCACCGCCGGTTAGACCCGACTTCAACGTGCCCCCACCGGCCACACCGGGATTTCCGGCCTGGGCCCCCCCGCAGCATACCCAGCCGGCCCGGCCTGGCCCCCCAATTCCGGCCCAGGCCCAGCCCATGCCAGGGGGACAATTTTGGGCCAGGCCGGGGGGGCCGCCACCACCAGTTTCGACCATTCTGCAAATGGTTGTGAATTCTGGACCGGCCTCAGCGCCGGCCTCTAATTTGGGCCTAAATACACCGGCCTCTAATTTGGGCTTAAATACACCGGCCACAAATTTGGGCCTAAACCTTCCGCAGCCCCCTCCCCCGCCAGCCCTAAGTCAATCGGCCCCTCTGTCAGTGGCCAACCTACCAGCGCCGGCCATAAATTCTAATCCCGGCCAGGCCTGGGCCAATAATTCCAGGCCAAATGTTGGCCAACCCCCGGGAATGGGACTTTTTAATTTCCCCCCCATGGCGAATCTAAATCTGCAGTCGATGCCTAGCTGGGCCCCTCCACCCCAGGCGGCTTTTAACAACCAGGTCCCCCCTCAACGCTACCTACCCCCCGGTATCATTGCCATTAACAACCCTCCGCCCCCCATGGTGGTACCACCGGCCCCGGCACCCCCGAACCCCAATCCCAATCCTCCCCCAAGTATACGCGAGGTTGCTTGGAGACCCCCTCCGTCTAAAAAAACTTAATTAAACAAAAGCTACAGTGATTTTTTTGAGTGTTTGTTGTTGTGGTATTTGGTCTATTTTTTTGAAACATAACAGGGCGCTCAGCCTTATAGGGTCGATTCGTGGTTTCTTCCGTCTGTCCATTTAGCCTATAAGGCTGCGAAAAATTCCCAACCACTAGTTGAAATATATGTATTGTGTGTGGTTAGACTCTTTTTCTGAACGGATATACGGCTGTAAGTATGAATCGACCATGGGCACTGAAATTAAGTTCGAAACCCTCGACTTTTGGAACTCGGTTTAAAAATATATTTCAAATATAGTTTGGCAAATTGATCGTTTGGTGATTATATTCGAGCGTCAAAGCTTTCGCGTTTAATAAGTTAGATGAACTGGATTTAGCTCTTTTCCACCATTGCTCGAATTTTATAAAATATGGCGATAATTGTACCGTTTTTGTCTCTTGCATCCGCGTGCAATTTTTTTAAAGCGACTTGAATGATATGTAGTAAAGATATATAGTTAAGCTAATCCAGTGGATTTATTTTATGAAAAAGTCTTTGAACGTTTATGTGTACTCTTGACGTTGTGATATGAGCTCGTTTTGTGCGTGTTTTTGTTAAATTTATTGTACTTTATGCTTTTTTAAGTCGTTTTTTTGGTAGTTTATGTAAAAGTTTATGTCATTGTATATTGTCACTTATATACTCACGTACGTCTGGGAAAAATTGTTGGTATAAAAAATGTTGTAGTATCCATGTCAATTAATATGAATGTGTCGCGGATCCACATAAAAGTCTGAGCATAAGCTAAACTTTCCATCTATTTAGGTCACTTGAATCGCGGCTTCCTGAGCGCCAACTACGCTAATTTTCTTGGCGTAGCGTAGTTGAAAATCTTGTCGAAAGTGAAATCTGTTTCAAACGATTCATCAGTAAGTTAAACTGATTTGATCCAGTCCATCGTTAATTGTAAATTTTCACTTTACAGTCAATGTTTGACTAGGCACAGGAAAAAAACATCCTAAGCCTCGATTCGATAGACATGTTTATGACTATGTAGCATATGTCGTACAAGATATAATCAACTTTGAACTTTGTCAGTACCCTACGTTTTTTAGCTCCATGCTACATAATTCGGTGTTTTCGAATGAATCATAACGTCGCAGCGAAAAGTGCTGTTTTCACACGATCATTTGTTTCGACTGAACATTGTCTAACTTCACAAACATTTTTCCTGAATCTCATACCATGTTGAAAATTAACGCGTCTTGAAGTTAAAGTTATCTAAATGTGATTTCGACAAGAGCTCCTGCCTTCTAGGACTCTTTTTGGCTCAGAACCATTTTTAGGCATGATGTGTAACTCAAGTCTAACCAAAAAATGTCTGGACCCTGAGATGAAAAGAATCATGCGATTTACACCAAATAAAAAATGCTCTGGGTGTTTTGTGGTGTAGTTTCAGAAAATTATAGTCTCTGCCTATACCTAGTGTTTCTACTGTATTAAGATTTGTCTGAAAAATGGGTCAACCACCTTAATTAATCCTTTGAATTGGTTTATTAAAGTACTTCAGTCCAATCGTATATTTATTATTATATATTTGTTTTATTTAGTGCAATGATGTAATGTTGCCTTTGAATAAATTTATGTAAAGTTATATATGTTAGTCGCTTCGGAATTAAAATGAATAATTGAGAACAGTTGCTTTGTGGTTTTTGGCGAACTATTTTCTGATAACTATCGCATTGGAATTTGAGATTAGGACTACATTAATGAAATCTACTAGTTCAGTTTAAGTAAAGTTAACTTTCGTAACTATTAATAGGTACGGGACCCATTCCTTTACCGGATTAAACGGACTGGACTTACTTTAGTCTGAGGTTTAGGAATGACCTATTGAGATAAAGTGGGCTATACATGGGCGTGGGGGAGGGATTGCTTCCCCCCAACCCGACCCCGCTCCCCCCGAGACAGGTCCGCCCCTCCCCCAGAATGTATTAGCTCACGAAGCAAAAATCGGCCGCCCAGGAGCAAAAGTCTGGTTCAGGAGCAAAATAGGTGGCTCACGAAGCACTCCGCACCCCCCCCCCCCCAGTCGACGGCTCCCCCCAGATTTCCTTAGCTGCACATGTGTGAAGTGGACTAACGAGTTGAAAAAAGTTGGCTGCTTAATTTCAGTCTGAACTAATTCCTAAACTACCACTGGACTATGCACGCTTAGCAACATTTGCGTTAATTTTTTATAATAACTTTTTTAAACATTTATCGAACCGTATAGTCCGATAAAAGTTACCCCTGTAATCCGGTGAAGGAATTGGAAAAGGAACATTGGGGCATACCGACAAACGGATGAACGGACGTTTGGACAAACTAAACGGCAGAACGACTGTTTAATTCATACTTTTGTCCGTTGAGCCGTAAATCGATTTGCCCTTTGCCGTATGTCCGTTCATTTGAATTGAAAACCACTAAGTAGAGCAAACGGACATACAGTTCAAAAGTATGACGCAAACGTTCGTTCGTACAGCGTATATCCGTCGTCCCAAAGCCCATTTGCCTTAAAAAATATGAATCGAAAAACGGTTGAAACGCGCTTTGCCCGTTTGTCCTCTGATTGTGTGCCTGCTGTAGTATGAATCGACCGTTACGTGTCGTTTGATACACCGTAGGTATGTACATATGTCCTATTAAGCCGGCAAAATCACGAAATATATAGCCACGCCACAAGTTAATCTTGTACATCACTGATGGCGACATTATTTCGGAATTCGCCAACGAGTGTAAACTCAAGTATGAATAGACTGTTAAGCCCGGTTCAGACTTGTCCTGATGTTTTTGTCCTTCAATAGCTCAAAGAACACTATGTAGTCAATTGCGTACATTTTTCGACGGTGAAAGTTAGGTTCTAAGTAGTTCGCATACTGAAACTTAGACCAAAAGATTGTTAATGCTGCATATTAGGTTGTCCCCATGTCTGTGAGGACAAGTATAAACCCGGCTTTATGGTACCATACCCAAATTAGCATAATCGATCAGAATCAGACATGAACAGCTGAGGGGAATCCGGGGGGGGGGGGGGGCTAGTGAAAAACTGGGGGGGGGGAGAAAAACCGATCCGGGTAGATGTTTCGGTCTGACGAAATAACCCCCCCCACCCCCCCCCCCCCCCATCGCGCCCATGTGTGATCTGAATTAGCAAGATGTGAATTTTAGGCTGGACAGAAGGAGATGGAGATTTGCTCGTATCGAGAGCTGATTCTACAGCGGTTGCAAATTCGCAACGCCACACAACGAGATCCATTCAATGATTTGTGCCAGTCGTGTGAGTATAGTTTTAGCGGGCTAGCTAATCTCAAGTCGCGCGAGTAGGGTGCAGAAAGCGCTAATGTGTCGCAGGGGATTGCTATTCTGACGCAACTCTTGTCCGCTTCATTGACAATCTGCGTGTTGATATTTTACGACAAAATTTGTCCTGGTATTGGACGTCCGTCGCCATCGTACGTACGTATCGCAAAGATTTAATCGAAGTGTCAGCTGTCTTTTTATCGACGTTTCGTACGTACGTTTAGAAATTGCTTTTTGCTCTAATCTGATTGGCTGATGAGAGTTTTGGCGGGGTTATTGTATCAAGCTGTGTGTTGCAAAACATACCGGTCAATTGATAATTATTGAATGTTGTTGTTTTGATCAAAAAGGTGTTTTGTTGGTTACGACGCACACTCGTGCAGTTTTGTATCGACCATGGAAGCTACGCAAGTGTGGGATGATGTGAATGAACTTCGACTGGGCGAATCAACTGTGAAACTAATAATTACCAAAACAAAATGAAGTTGAGTGTGAAGTATCAGTGCCACGTGGGCAGGTCGAAACTTCTGGGGTTGGCACGGGTGCAGCATCTGTCTGGGGGGTGACATAGCCTTCTGGGGCGCACACCCATGCATGCACACGACACACACCTTTTCCAGTGTATCTCTTCTGTTTGTTTACTTATTTTTTTAATTTATGTATTTTTGCTTCAGACGGAGAATTATTGGAATGGATCGCGGAATTGAAAATTCATATCGAGCGATTGAAGGGGAGGAAAGACAATGGAGAGGCTTTTGGGTACGACCATTTTTTTAACAATTTTTTATTACTATTTTACAATTTTTATCATTTACCAGAGTGCCATTTTTTACCCACGACATTAGCTTAGATTTCGAGACCCTTTTGGACCTTCCATGTGGGGGATGCTTCCCCCTCATACTATATATGTTAATTCCTATTTAACCGTAAAGTGTTTTGCGAATGTAGCATGCTTGCGGAAAAGCAATTTTGCTGAATGAATGATCAGCGATTTTCTGTAAACTTATTTTTATTCTTGTCCATAACCTGTGTCCATGCGCGATTCTAAAGTCCTGTTCACAAAATTCAGATTAACTACTATGTACGTATGTAGATCAACCTGAATAACAAAACATTGAATTTTGGCAACTTCCTCAGATGGAACACAGTTATTCTTCTGTGTTAATTGCATAAAGGTGCTTATTTTGATGTTCTCATTTTTTGTAGATTTTATCCTGTCAATCTGAGTCGAAAACATCCAGGGTAGATTTCAGTACGGTGGTTTTTAAAAACCATGGAATTTATGTCATTTGCATATAATTTGCACGTAATTTCATTACGAAATATAGCCTGATTCATTACGAATTTCGTGAATTTTCTAAAACCATGGTTTTTGCTCAGTTGAAATCTAAAACCGGCAGCATAGCAGGTTTTTCTTCTGCTGAAATTTCAACTGAGCAAAAACCATGATTTTAGAAAATCTGCGACATTCGTAACGTATCAGGCAATATTTCGTAATGAAATTATGTGCAAATCATATGCAAACGTACATAAAACCGTGGTTTTTGAAGACCACCGTGGTGAAATGCACTGCACCCCCAGCGTTTTTTTATAGTTTTTTTGTGGACTGAAAAAATATATGAGCCATAATTTGTTTTAGCGTGGCGACCGAAGGCATGATCGAAGCTCTGAAGCAGAAAGTGGATTTGCTGAAGGAAGAACTGACCGAGAGCTATCGGCGAAAGGACAAGGTTAGTTGTTTTTATTCATCGAAAGATTGTTTTGGTGTTTGTTTTTTGTTGATGAGTGCGTTTGCCAGGTCTGATCATACTTTAGTGGGAAATGATTATTTTTATTAACATTTATTTTTTAGTAAGTATTTTTATTAACATATTTTTATGCTTTTATGAAGCGGAAAGCATAGACAGTGTTTGTTTACATGCTACTTATTGTTTGTGCTAAAAGGATTAATATTATATTAGATAATTGATGATGTTTTATTGATTGATTATTTGGGTCTTTTTCGTTGCTCCCTCTTCTTATTCGGAATTTGGAATTTACTGAGCTGATTTGCATAATTTTACACCATGGACTTCTCTTGACCTTCGGACTGCAAAATTAAAAATTTTTGATTTTTCTACAATTTTTCACATTTTTGGAAATTTTTAAAATTATTGCAGTCCAAAACCCAAAAATGACGTCTAGAACACTTTCCACATCTAATTTTACTTTTTTCTGATTTAATTTTTTTAAATATGTAGCTTCGAAGTTCTCAGGTCAAGAGGAGTCCATGGTGTAAAAATTATGTAAATGGGCCTCCGTAAATTCAGGGACTGGGGGGAATAACGGCCAAGACCCGATTATTTTATTTTTTGTCACAGTTCTCGCTCGTAGAAACCATATGTGTGTACCTTGCTGTGATCTAACTAGCTAGCTAGCAACTCTACCGTCTTGTATTAATTTGTACCATTTTTCACTGTTACAAGTATAAGCTCTGATCTGAATGATGAATGATCTAATTTTTGTCAAGTTTTACAGAACCGGCTAACGTCTGTAAGTATGAATCTTTTTCGCCGATTTCAGTGATTTAATTTAAACTGTTTTTCGTCTGTAATGTTCTGCCGGACTGTAAGGTTGATCGGTCTAATTGAACCCTTTTTTTATGCTATTTGATGTTGAGACGATTTTTTAGCTAACATTAGACCGTAAATGTGTGTGCAGAACGTTAAGCTGAGTATTTTTGACCTGGTTTTTTGGTACCTACCGTTTTGATACAGTAATATACCGATAGCAAGAATGCAGGCTATTTGAAAGATGTTTGGGTGTTTCAACCTTTTCAGTGTTTTGGTTGCGTGTTTCAACTTTTTCAGTGTTTTGGTTGCGTACAGGTTTTTATGTTCCATTCTGGGTTTGAATTATATATACGTAATGTTTCTTGTGGCTATATCTTAGTAAGCCTACGTTTTACCACTACTTTCAATAGAAAATCTGAGACTAGTTTTTTGTAACCGCTATTAGATTTGATTGAGGCTCGATTCATACTTGTAGCCGTCGGTCCATTATCTGGCATATGTAACAAAAAATCTCGCCACTAATACTAAGCAAAGAAATATAACATTATTTCTCAGTCTTACTGACTGGACGTCTAAAGCTGTAAGTATGAATCGACCCTTGGGGTGTATTTCACAAAGGTGGTTTTATAAAACCATGTGTTTTTTACGTAATGCGTTTTGATACGATTTTCAGTTTTCACATAATTTCATTACCAAATACACATGATTCGTTACGACTTTCGTAGATTTTCTTAAACCATGTTTTAGCTCAATTGAAATTTTAAACTTGCAGCACGGCAAGTCTGCTGAGATTAAAACTGAGCTAAAACCAGGTTTTAAGAACATGTACGCAAAATTCGTAAAGAATCAGGCAATATTTCGTATTAAAATTATGTGCTAATTATATGGAAACGTATATATGTACGTAAAACCATGGTTGTATAAAACCACCTTCGTGAATTCCACCCTTGGTGGTGCTCTAGTTGTTTTAATTTGGACGTGCATGCTGATATGGCTCTGTTCTGACAAGTCGGATGCGTTGTAGGATATGTACAGAAGGACAATAGTGCCAGTTAGGTGGCATCGTAGCCGAGTGGTTAGAGCGTCAGACTACTAATCCGAAGGTTGGTAATTAGAGGCCCAAGCTCAATGTATACAAAATCTCGTCGAGCAAGAGGCTAAGGTTACATTTGTTACTGCCAACCCAGTAGTCTATCCCCAAGGGGTCGGCAAATGGGTACTACGTCTGTGTGCGGGAAGGTAACAAGGGTCTGTGATTTGTGAAGGGCATTTGCCTTGACGGTCTGGACCCCTCCACGTATGTAATCAGTTAGGTAGCATCCCTGTCTCAGTGCTGAACAATCGGGTATCTCAAAGTGGGTGATCAGGAGAAGACAAAAGAGATGCCTAAACCCTAAGCCTAAAGCCAAATCTATGTAAGGATAAAGAAAGGAAGCCTAAAAATATGCGACCGTCACTAGTGTCATACAACAGGTACAAAAGATCTTCCGATCACCCACTTTAAGAATTCGGAACAATAGCCGCTTTGGACTTAGACGTTAAGTCTACGGGCGTATACTTTTCTTTCTTTTACGTACATAACTTGTGGCCAAGAGTATAATGTTTCCGTTACTCTGCTGTCATAATGAAACACTATTATTTATGTACTCCTGATACATAGTATGCGCGTGTATTGGTGAGGCTACTAGCTACAAATAAAAGCAGCAGTCCCTTAACCAGTTTAATGTTAACCATACGACAGAAACGACAAGGAAAGGAGATAATTACATACATACACACACACACACACACACACATTTACAATTGTAGTTTATAATCTATTTAATCACGTGACAAAGCAGTGAGCTAGTCAACGTGAGGAAGATACAGACGGTAGCAGCCAACTTTAGCAGCGTTGGTCACTGATTATGACGTATGAGAAGGGTTAAACCGTCCCTCTGGACATGGAACCGATCTCATCCGGAGCTTTAGCAGTTAGCATATCAGCCAAGAGCACAGCCGACTGTTGTATAGACTGCGTTAAGCCGGCTGTATATACGCAAAACCGGTCAGTTGATACCGGTTGCGTTAGTCGACCCAGTTTGGCGTCGGTTTCGTAGGCATACTCTTCGAAGGGTAATCCGCCGATCCATTGGCGTCTCTTTGATCCGGGCTGGATTAAGTGGGACCGGTTCAAATCCGCTGATACCGGCTTCTGGCTTTGGCGAACCGGTTGTCGTTTTGGCAGGATCAAATTAGGCGGCCGAGCTTTGGTCTTTATTTCTGTGGTCTTAGATGGCGCTGAATCATTCGATTCCTGGTTTTCCATTGCCTGAAATAAGAAAATATTATGTACATGTTTTTATTGTGAAATTAATAAGAAGCAATAAATTAATAAAACTAATTGATTTAAGTTACATATTGCTGCAGATGCTGTTCAGATTGCCCCCTCTTTGTTTTCTAGTGATATTTGCAACCCTATTCTAGCTAATCGGCCGAAACGATGCTCCGGCCGAAATAGCTGTTTTACGCCTTGAGTTCAGGGGAGAGGTACCCCCCTCAAATCATGACATTTCTTGATTCCAGGGGGGGAACCCCTCGTTTCAGCACACTACCAACACAAAAATCGGTGTTGTCTTGATTTCAGGGGGGGTATGTATCCCCTTCGTTTCAGCAGACTACCAGCATGAACTCTGTAATGAGCTAGTAGTGTGCTGCAACGAGGGGGTCCCCCCCTGGAATCAAGACATGTCTTGATTTGAAGGGGGGGTTACCCCCCCTTGAAATCATGGTGTAAAACGGCTATTTTTGCCGGAGCATCGTTCCGGCCGATTAGCTAGAATAGGGAAGGAAGAGTGTCATACTCTTCCCTATTATGTACTCTTGATAGAATTAAGACCCAATAGTAACTATATTGAAGCCTGTTTCACACGAGGTGGATTTTCAAGGGACTTTCCCCTCGAGGATCCCCGTGGGAGTCCCCACTGGGATCCCCGAGGGGACGCAAGGGGAACAAGGGGATTTTGCTTGGGACGCGTGGGGACGCATGTGGTTCCCTTGGGGATCCCCATGGGGATCTCCTTGGGGAAAGCCGTTCACACGAGGCCGAATCGCACGAGGATTCAAAAATGCCTTCGCAGTGTATTAAATATACAGATGATTATACGGATAAATTACATCTTAATAAATAATTTAAATTTTTTATATTTCATTTGTTATGTTTTATTCTAACACAGTATTGGTACAAAGTCCAGATGTATACGTGTTGTATAAGCACAGTAACGTGTATGTATAAAAATAGTAATAATGGCCTGGGAAAACTTTAATATGTAACTGCAAATTCAAGCATCGTGCGAAATTTTGTGATTCACGTGATATTATTTGATTGGCCACTGCAGGTGGATCCCCGTGAAAAAACGCTCGGAGAGCGATAAGCTAAATTCTCCATGGGGATCCCCCTGCGTTCCCACGCTTTCTCGAGCGTCCCCATGGGGATCCCCCTGCGTTCCCACGCTTTCTCGAGCGTCCCCATGGGGATCCCCCTGCGTTCCCACGCTTTCTCGAGCGTCCCCATGGGGATCCCCCTGCGTTCCCACGCTTTCTCGAGCGTCCCCATGGGGATCCCCCTGCGTTCCCACGCTTTCTCGAGCGTCCCCATGAAGATCCCCCTGCGTTCCCACGCTTTCTCGAGCGTCCCCATGGGGATCCCCCTGCGTTCCCACGCTTTCTCGAGCGTCCCCATGGGGATCCCCCTGCGTTCCCACGCTTTCTCGAGCGTCCCCATGGGGATCCCCCTGCGTTCCCACGCTTTCTCGAGCGTCCCCATGAAGATCCCCCTGCGTTCCCACGCTTTCTCGAGCGTCCCCATGAAGATCCCCCTGCGTTCCCACGCTTTCTCGAGCGTCCCCATGAAGATCCCCCTGCGTTCCCACGCTTTCTCGAGCGTCCCCATGAAGATCCCCCTGCGTTCCCACGCTTTCTCGAGCGTCCCCATGAAGATCCCCCTGCGTTCCCACGCTTTCTCGAGCGTCCCCATGGGGATCCCCCTGCGTTCCCACGCTTTCTCGAGCGTCCCCATGAAGATCCCCCTGCGTTCCCACGCTTTCTCGAGCGTCCCCATGAAGATCCCCCTGCGTTCCCACGCTTTCTCGAGCGTCCCCATGAAGATCCCCCTGCGTTCCCACGCTTTCTCGAGCGTCCCCAAGGGGATCCCCTTAAAAATCCACCTCGTGTGAAACAGGCTTGAGGTTAAGGTTCCTAATTAAGACCAATATTTTTGCATGGCCATAACTTGCTATATATTTTGATGAAAAGTTAAACTTTAAATCTCAATCTCAAATTATAAAGTTAGGCTAGGGGTTATACTTTTCAAACATCCCTATTTATGTAACTTTGAATTAGGTAGGGTAGTGGTGACTTGTCCCAAGTCTCACCCAACATACCAGTGCGTAGGGCATAGTCAACACTTGTCACGTTCAGGCCGATGGGTAGGGTCAGAATATTTCAGATTCAGATCTGGCTGAATTTGCTGCGCCGGCAAATTGTGATCTGAAATATGAAAGAGTCAGCAATAGCCCTTCGGTAACGATTATAGGACAGATGCAAACTAATGCTGTAATGTTGTACCTACGAGTCTTTGGGGCTGTGATGTAATGGTTTAGCATTCTCGACGTTGACGCGAGCACAACGACAGCAAGTATTGTAAATGAGAAATGGGGCCTACGAAACTTGGGGCTGTGGTGTAGTGCCAGGGGCGTAGCCAGGATTTTGAAAGGGGGGGAGGGTCTCACTTTGTGCACTTTTTTAAACTCACTATTGCGGGGTTTGGGGGCGTCAGCCCCCATGCCATAAGCCAATGATTTTAATACTTTTTGGCTAACTGGTGTACATATGAAAACGTGATTTCGCCATTTCGGTTATTTTATTCGAATAGGCACACTGTTGCAGGGTTCTGGTGCGGCAGACCTGAACCAAAGATTTTTTCACTTTCAGGCAAAGTGGTTTCCATAACAAAATGTAGTTTGAAGGTATTCCTTTTGTTCAGCACTAAAGTGTGACCAAAAATACGGGACACAGACGAATCAAGCTCTCGAGTTCAATACGCAAAGAATCATCAAGTTTAGGTTCAGCACTTGTCCCTGACTAGGTTTACGAAAATCACACCTGAATACCTGATGTGTTGTTTTAAGATACATAGCTTTTTTGGACAGTCAAAAAAATTTTCAGGTCAGACTTTGTCTTTGACAATCGTCAAACTATTGTTTTTGTGTATGTTTTGTGAAAACGTTTGACTATTTTGGCCAAACTTTAGTGGTCTAAAGTCCGAGCAAAAATTGCTAACTCGGTGAGAAAACAGGAGGCGTGATTTTTGTGACTACTCGCTGTACTCGTGAGCTTGCAATTTGTTTTTTTCTTAATGAAATCGCTTGTTCCTGTTTATCTCAGGGTCCAGCGATTTTTGGTCAGACTTTAGTGCAACACAGTTCGATGTTCGATGCTATGAAAAAAATACTGAAAAATACTCCCCAATACAAGGTTTTTTGTGTAAAATAGGGTCACATCGGTTGCCTAATTTACACAACAAAAAATAAAAATACACACTGATTTACACAGCCCTATTTCCGCGCAAAAGTTGATAAAACTGCCTATTTTGGTAGTAAAAGTTACAAAAAATCGCCAAGCGGCGACTGCGGCCTGTGACCACTTTGTAATAAAGAAAATAAGTCTTATTTTTGACTCAAAAACAAAAAGTTTCTAGTTTCTGCGGGCTTCCTAAAACTGGCACTTAAAAATTGGCCATTTTTGCTGAAATTTGAGCGATTTTTACCTAATTTTTATCTAAAAAAATTTAAAAATTGCGTCAGTCTTGGGAAAGGAGGGTTGTTTGATTCAGGGGAGGCGGGTCCCCCACCAGGGGGGGAAGGGTATATATATACCCAAAATTTTGGTGCTGTTACATGTATGTGATACTACTTCAAAGTACTTTCAAAGCTGCATGGCAGGTTTTAAACCCGGAATTAAAAAATGTGTAGGATCTGACTGATGAAACAGATCTGTGTAAACCTGCGTATAAGGCGTTTTTCGGGTGCAGTCGGCACTTGGGTGCACAGCGTTTATACACTCTATTCTCATTCTTCATAATTTTTATTTTCGTAGTTCAAGTCGCCAAGTCAAAATATGGGATTTTTTAAGTGCAAAAAATATTTTTACCTAAAAAATGCCTAAATACACACTTTCAAAAATTTACACAACATACCCTTAATTTACACAGCAAATTCTTCTTAATTTACACAACATTTACACAGTGCCGATTTTGAAAAAACACCCTGCCCCAATGTCTTTCATTACATAACAAACTGCTGCCCATATTAGTATTGTTTTGTTACACGAAAAAATCACTAGTAAAAAATAAGTAATTCTTACAGCTTTATATACCTACATTAGGGGGATGGGGGACAGAACCCCCCTTCCCCCAAAAAATTGAGGGTCTTGTGAATAGTGCTTCAAACTCTCCACACACACGTTTAGCTGAGGAGATCATGGGGGAGCCGTTTAGGTTTTGCCCATTTAGGGGGGGTCAAAGCCGATTTGGGGGGAGCGGGGACGGATTGGTGGGGGGAGCGACCCCCCCCCACGCCCATGTATCATGGTCCCTAACATCTGAGCAGTAGGCGGAAAAAATTGCATTTTTGTGAAAATTTGCTAAATTTTAAGGGTTGGCTCTGAAACCTTGAACAAAGAGAACCCCACAAATTTTGGACACCGTTACTTGCTGATAATTAGAAATAAATCCCATGACTTACCAAACCAAATAAATATAGATATCCAAAATGTTGTCCGTTAGTTGAATTAAAATAAGCAGCTGTATAGTATAATTCCTGGGAAAAAATTTTCAAATCTCAACTAGAAAATACAATTCAACTGAGTACAATAGATGCAATATAGAAATATAATCAGTGTCCGAAATTTGAGATTTAATGATGAATTGGGGTCGTAAATTTTCTTATATACTAGAATTTCTACTAAGATTGGTTCGAATCCCTAATTTCTATTCCGTTTCCGTATACTGAAATATGGAGCAGTCAGTTACTGTAGAGTTGTATGTTCAGACAGTAAACAAGAAAGTATCGAACTGTAGAAACACTGGTTAAATTTCAGTTTAATATGAGTTTTTCGTTCTATTTAAAGTTTGCCAAACAGGTGTTAAACTATTTGCCCTTGGGTTTAAATTCCAAGTTTTCCTTATGCTGTTTTTGTTTTTGTTCTCACGGTTGAAGTTGACGAAAAAACGCAACTTTGTCTGCATAAAGAGAAATTGAGTTTCACTAGGTTGATTTGTCAATAAAACAAATTTTAAATCTAATCCGTTAAATCAGACTAAATCGGGTCCACGAATGTAGGCATGGGGGTCTGAGGTGGGGAGGGAGGCAAAAATTGGAATTTTGTGGGTTCTTGTGAGTTTAAATCCATCAAATGTCGGGACAAACCTCCATAAACTTTCGAAAAATTCGGGACAAGCCCCCTCCCCAGACTGAAACCGCGTCTAGCCTACATTACATATATAATCGAGTCTGTTAAATCTGAAATCTGTTTATATAATCCGATTAAGGATAGATCTATTACAGGAGATTCCGAAATTTCACACCTCCCCCGAAATTTCCCGAAAGAAAATTTTACGTGCTCCCCCCTTTGGTTTGGTGACGCCGTCAAAACAAACTTTTTCCGGCACGTCCCCAAATGTCTATTTAAATGTCAAATATTTTCAATTATTTATTTTGGTGGGCTTTCCCGCCCAATCCATTGTAAATAAATAAATGACTTCCACCTGCTAGCTGCTATCATCAGTTACTATTTATTACAATCACATCGTGTGACGTGGACATATTGTATTCGAACTATTTACAGTTATATACTGTATGACTTGTATATACTATAGTATTACACTTTCAAGCACAGAGCGTGGGGGGGCTGCCCCCCCCCAGACCGCAGATCTGTTTTTACTCTCCTAAATAAGCAAAATTTTTGAAAAATTAGCATAGCATTCTAGAACAGTGGAAGAGGAACAAGGACATATTTCAAATTAATTTTGTGAGAACGGACAAAATGCATTTGTTTAATTTCGCACACGAACTGAATTAGACCGTAACTTTGGTCATGCAAAAAAAACTGCTACCAGTGGCAGGCCAGTTGGTTAGAAATCGCTTAGGGACAAAAGGATAAGGACAAGTATGAACTGGGCTTTAATAGGACAAAATGACAGGGGACAAGGATAAGGAGGAGTATGAACCGGGCTTATTAATTCTGAAAGACAGTGGGGGGGAGTAAACTAACCTCTGAACTAACGTTTGGAGACGAAACGAGAAAGGGGGTAAAGACAAGGGGACAAAAATGCGGGTGGTGCAAGTCACAATAATTGGGAAAGGATAAATGTCGCTGTAGCGAATAGAGCAGCTTGCTCGGACTCAAAAGGTATCGTAGGTTGCTGTACGAATGAAATGGCGTAGTCTGAAATGGCCCAACTCTGAATTGGCCCAACGCCTGCTATTGGCTGTCTTGCGTATAACGGAATTAGTTTGCTCAACCAGTCACTGGGCACGCAGGTCAGCTGTCAAATATGCTCCGCCTTAGTACTTAGACGTACATAGACGAAATTCACATGCAGTATTTTAAAAAGGAGGGGGGTCGCACATGCCACATAAGCAATTTTTTTAAAATTTTAAAACATCAAATTGAATACATAATTTTGACTTTTCTAGATAGGTAGTGGTCTTCTTTATATTATATCATTTCATTAATTCTATTCCAGTATTGTGCTTAGGTACCATATGTATAAATACACACTGGCTGCTCAGACAAACTTTTTACTATAGTAATTGAAAGCTCAGGTGTCCAGAGGGGGGACATCCCAGGAAAATCACGAAAAAATCTGAAAAAGAGGCCTATAAAACATGCAAAGAATTGGCATTTTTGCACAAAAGCAGCATGTTCTTCTAACATTTCGGGGATCATGGAAAAAAGGTCTTGTTGATCCAAAACGGGGCTCCCCCTGGCTAAGCCCTTGTTACAATAAAAGTGGCGTGACAATAAACTTTGTGGGTGGCGTGGCGTGACTGTAAATGCACATCAACTGGACGCCAGAAAGTCACACTGGCTGGGTTTAAAGTGACAGCCGCCAAAGCAAACAGCCAATGATATGCATTGGGCCAATTCAGAGTTGGGCCATTTCAGACCTTACCAATAAAGAATTAGCTAGCAACGGGAACCTGCGGGTTTTCTTTGAACCTGTGTGTCGGAAGCTCCGCCCCTAAATCAGCCAATGGGAAACGCTCAGCAAACCTAGCTGACCAATCAGAGCAGGGCTGAGCATTGACTCCGCCTACTTGACTGTCATCTTCAAGTAGATATCATAACTCAATTTTGGAGGTCCAGGGCGGATGGTCCTAACACCTCTGCAAATACATTCCTGAGTCCAGATTAATTCCTTTCAAGGGCTCTTGATGTGTGGTCGGCCCAGGTTACCATCATATACGCGGGCTACTTTTGGGCATAAACTGTACGGGTGTTGCCAATGAAGTTAAACAGTTATATATGTTAGACAGTTATTAATGCTTATTGAATTATTAGGAAGACTACGAAATCAGACCGACAGGGTGAGCGGCAGGGGCAATTGGTCTTGATATACAAGGCTTTGAATGTTTAACGCTTAAGTAAATTACGTATGCAATATGCAGAATAATAAAGTGAATGTAATGTAAACAAGCACGTGTATAGACATTAGAGTCTGACGTAAACTACCGTAACTCTGCAGCAAAATAAAAGGCTTTTTAAACCCTAATTTGGTCAGATTTTGTAGCTTTTGTCGTAATAACTTTCGGGTGATTTTCTTAACATTATGCCGTATATACAGTCCCGGCCATAACTAGGGTTCCTATTTTCGCGAAAGCGAAGACCTTTTCTTCGCGAATATTTCCCGGTCATAATTAATGTTCTCTTTTCACATTCTTTCGCAGGTCAAGGGGTCAGCCTGCGTATGCACATAGGCGTAAATGCCCGTAGCGTACGTATTTCACGCATATGTAGCCAGACTGGGCCTTGGCACACTAGCTGCAAATATTTTACAGCTTGCCTTCGTGCTAATTTAATGTTCGCGAATTCGCGAATGGCCTTCGCATCTTCGCCTTCGCGAAGACGAAGGGACACTATTTCTGGCCGGGACTGTATGTAGTACGTAGTATGGGCAAACAAAGAGGCAATATTTTCTGCAAAGTTTCATGGTTTGTGTTTCAGTTTTTATTTCAGCAGTGTGACTAGGAGACTCCTAGTCACACTGGGAAGATACAGGCCGTAGCAACCACAAAAGAAGTTACACAAGAACTGTCATGTTCCGTAAAGCCATACATATGATTCGGCGACGGATCGGGGGCCAAAATTCTGTGACGCAGAGTCTTTCATATTATATATACAGTCCAGGGCCTGGCGTATTGTTGCGTCGAAAAATGGTAGACGCTACCAGCTTCGTTTGAGAGGGCCCATTTACTTGTACTTGTAGGACCAGTTTGGGCCCTAGTACCCATTTGGCACCGGGTCCCGTTCGGGCCGGGCCGACCGTTAATGTGCAACGCATCAACCGCGCTGACAAGCTGGCTAATGGAAGGAGTGTCATACCAAGAGTACATAATAGCGTCTCACTCTTTATAGAAGAAGAGTGAAACACTCTCCAGCCTGCCTGTGTTCTAGCACAGGCAGATGCGCTGGTCGTTTTCAGGCTACATGTTGACATTCTATGCAACATGTGACTGGCCAATCAGAAGCGAGCTTCTATTCTCTGATTGGCAGACGCCTGTGCACGTGCTCCAATCATAAAACGGGATAGGGATAAAGGTTAATAACTAATTATTTATTCATAGTCTGCTTGTAAAAACATTAAAAAAGGTTTGCAGATACCTTTGGGGATATTTTGGCAAACTTTCAGCGAAATTGATTGAGAAACTTTGAAGAAATTCAGAAAAGTTTATATCTCAAAAGTTTCTCAATCAATTTCGCTGAAAGTTTGCCAAAATATCCCCAAAGGTATTTGCAAACCTTTTTTAATGTTTTTACAAACAGACTATGAATAAATAATTAGTTATTAAGCTTTTATCCCTATCTTAATGCTTATCAACGCATCAGCGATTATATACTAAAGTGTGTTACGCAGGGAATCTACGCGCTGATTGGCCAGTCACATGTTGCATAGAATGTCAACATGTAGCCTGAAAACGACCAGCGCATCTGCCTGTGCTAGAACACAGGCAGGCTGGAGAGTGTCTCACTCTTCTTCTATATAGAGTGAGAAGCTATTATGTACTCTTGGTCATACTGTTCCCATTATATACTCTTGGTAGTAGCCATAGCAGTTATGTACCAGTTAAATAAGAACTTTTGTATGCATATAGACTGTATTTATGATTCTGTGTCTCAAAGTATATAAACCGGTTTCTCAACCAATACTTTGCAGGACCCGATTGACCCACCGATTACAATTTGAGTTGCCTAATCTGGATTTCATAGGCCTAGTCTTCCAAACTGCATTTTAGCCAGGAATGGACGCGTATCGTGGGCACCCGCGGGTTGGAATGGGTATGGGTCATCGTGGGTAATTAATTCTATCTGCGTGGATCGATTATTTTTTTCCGATTTTCCAATTATTCCCGATTTGCATGAATGTAGTGCCATTGGGTTAAAGTAACAGTCTGAACAACAATGTACACTATACTTCTATTTTTGGAAATTAGAGTTGGGTATTACTCTAAAAACAATCAATCATCAACTACATAAGGTATCATTGTACGGCGCATGTTGGTTCGTGGGCTACCCACAAGTATATATTAACCCGCGCGTCGGGTTGGGCCGCGGGTTGAAAATTTTGACTCACATCCACCCCTGATCTTACCCGTTCACGCCGATTCACCAACCGGTTTTGACGAAAATTGGCGTAGCGGATATCGACACCGGTTTTGGATCGGTTTCGTTTAATTTGACCGTGACTCTTTGACATTGACTGACCTCCGTTTTGGTTCCAAACCGTTCAGTGATCCTGTTAATCTCTTTAATCTGGACTCTGGACCGGGTTCTCTTTGCTTTTGAGTTCTGAACTATGAGATTATACCGGGTTATTTTTCTTTACCGGTTCGGTTCAGGCTTCCTTGTTTCCGAGAGAGCGATTAAAAAATTAGAGCAATAAAAAAATGTCTCCAGCACTAGCTGTAACTCATATTGTTGGCTGTATTTTTGTCCATTTCATTGGCGGTGATTTTTGGAAATTTTCTCGACTCTCAATTTCAAGAGTGGCCTGGTTTTTTGTGGAATATTGTAATTCGTACTCTAACGCAGAACTGCTGACTTTTTGTAGTTACATTTGTTCGTTTTGTATACTGTTGCAGTCAGAGGTGAGATTTAATTTCAGGCACCTGTCAGTCATATCAGTTTGGTTTCGTTACTGCAACGTGCAGCATAGATATGTATATAAGGTGTTTTTTGCAAGCAAAGTTTCGTACTGTAAGCCATACATAAATTTAGGGGCCGGGGAGGAGGGTCACCGAAATTTGGGCAAAATTGGTAAAAAATGGAACTTTTTTTAGAAAATTTCACAAAAGTATGCTAAATTTGGGGTATTTTTGTCGATAAGGGGGGGTCCCCAAAATTTGGTCGGAGAGGCCCCCCCACCAAAATTTTGACCCCGTTACATGTATGCTGCAAGCAGGGGCGTAGCCATGATTTTGAAAAGGGGGAGGTCGCACCTTGTCCACTTTTTTGCTCACTCAGTGATAGCAATTTTGAAGTTGAAGTGAAGTTTTTAGGCGATTTTAGTACTTACACGCGCATTGCAAAAACGCCAAACCACTGAGCCATAGGATGCAGGGGCCTGGGGGCGGCATCCCCCAGAAAAAATTTGGACATTTTTTTTATTTTTAGGCTAAATTTGGTCAATTAGAGACGTATGTATGTATCGAAAATTAATTTAGGCCGGACCATTATAAACGACCATAAAGATACTAAACCTCAAAGTTGCATGGGTCTGGGTCTCAAAAAAAATTGGCGATATTTCCATTTTTAGACCGAATTTGGTCAACTGGAGACGTATCACAAACTTTTTCCGACAGAAAAATTAAAACAAAAGATGGTAACGTCACATTAGACAGTGTGTTGCACAAGTAAATGCAGCATAATGTACTCGTGTATACATGCATGATGCATAGGCTTTGACGAAAGATAATAACGAAGAATAGTAAGCCACAGAGCTGCAGGGGTTTGGGGGCGGCAGCCCCCAGAAAAAAATGGGGGGAAATTTTAATTTTTCGCCCAACTTTGGTCAATTGGAGACGTATCAGAAATTTTTTAGGCCGAGCTATAAAAACCAAAGGGGGGACCCTTGTTTACAATTTCTTCAGGTTCGACAAAAGGGGGGGGATCGCGACCCCCGCGACCCCCCCCCCTGGCTACGCCCTTGGCTGCAAGCTATATACATAGTGACTTGTTGCAAGCAAAGTGTTATACTGCAAGCTGTTTAACGCAACACATATTACAACGTAACCTCAGTAATAAATTACAATTCAGAACGGGACTCATTCTCTGTCTTTTTTTACATATGTTAAGGTTCAATTCTTTTACCGTATCAATAGGGGTGGACGCTGCGGATCAGATTCTTCGATTGCACGGTCGTTTTTTATATTTAGCGTGTCACACAAATTCAGCGACCGCGCAGCTTGAATTTGAAATGGGAACCTGCGGCTTAGATTTTCCGACCTACACTCAACCCGCGGGTACCCACGACCCGCGTCCACCCCTACATATTAAACAGGTTTATGTTAGTCTTGACTAAACGGTTTCAGAATCATGCTTGGAAATTCCATTTCTAAGGGCCTATTCCTTTACTGGATTAAAGGTTTAATTATAATCGGACTAAACGGTTTAAAAATTAAGCTTAAAAATGCCATTCCAAAACCTCCGGAATAAACGGACTTTTAGCGCGCTGCTTTTTCATCGGACTAAACGGACATAACTATGCACGCTGTTAAGCGTGCATGTTAAGTCCGTTTAGTCCAGTGGTTTTTTTGGAATGGGGTCAGACTAAAATTAAGCCGCTGGCTTATTTCAAATCGTTTAGTCCGTTTAATCCGATTTGTCATTCCAAAACCTCGGACTAAAATAAGTCCAGTCCGTTTAATCCGGTAAAGGAATTGGCCCTAAACTACTGTACTAAACGGACTTATATAAGATTTAACACACTGATTTTTCGTCTGACTGAACAGACTAAAGAAAACACGTCAATGTTTAGTGCCAGTGGGCATGATAAATCCTTCAGTCTAGTCCAGCGGTAGTTTAGTTACCGTTTAGTCCAATTAAAATTAATCCTTTTAATCCGGTAAAGGTAGTAAGCAAACCTGGCCGCGTTTTCGACCTTCCTTCTGAAAAAATCAGCGAGACTCGTAGTAATCATAGTAGCTATTCTGATATACACCTGGAATTAATTCCCAGTCTCGACTCGAATTCGTTTCGTTTGGTTATAAACGTCTGAAATTTCCACTATTACTGGGTTCTGACCATACATGGGCGTAGGTGGGTTTTTCACCCTCCCCCCGCCACTCCCCAGAAGAAATTCACTACCCCCCCCCCCCTCTAACAGGTACATACATGTAGTTGGGGGGGGATGGGGGGGGGAAGACTTCCCCCAAAATTCGGTCCAGGGGGAGGGAGGGGGGGTCCCGCCAGGGGGAAAAGAGAGGGGAGGGTCCCGGCGGGAGAAAAATGTTGGCCGAAATTATAAAAAAATTAGCATTTAAGCAATTTTTACCGAAATTTTCGCCAAAAATTGTCAAAATCGGTGTTTTTTGGTCAAAAAAGGTAAAAATTGCGTCATTTTGGGGAGGGAGGGGGGTCACGGTGCTGTTACATGTATGAACAGGTATATACTTCACCCCCCAGAATGTTCTGAAAGTATCAACGACGCCAAAATCGGTGGTTCACGAAGGATAAACAAGTGAGAGTCGCTTCGCGTCCGCCCTGCCCCCCCCCCCCGATGGCCCCCCGCGCCTCCCCCCCGATGGTTCACCCCCTGCCCACGTATGGTTCTGACTGACTACTAAAAATTGCGCAATTGTGAGTTAAGACTCGGATGATTCTCATAATAATATCGGTCGAATCATACATGTGAGAGGGGAAAAGATGAGGGAAAGCGCCCCAATCGAGGGTAACGGGGGGGGGGGATACACGGAAAGCGAGTAAGTGGGTAAAAATGGTCTTTTTTAATTTCCCAAATTGTAGTTTGTTTTTGGTCGGGGAGGGTCGTGGGTCTCCAAAATTTGGCCGAAGAGGGCTCCCGAAAAACATCGACCCCCCTTACGTGGTTGTGAAGGTCAGCGTCAGATGTGGAATCTGATTAGCTGTGACAAGAGTACATAATAGGAAGAGTATGACACTCTCCCTATTATGCCTGGCAGCGCGCGTCCAATGCGGAGCGCGAAATAGCCCGTTTATATACAGTTTTGAGGGGGCGGTACCCCCCCTCAACGGAAGACCCCGTACTCAACTGAGGGGGGGGTACCCCCCTCAAAACGATGCCCCGTACTCAACTGAAGGGGGGTACCTCCCCCTCAGTTCAGTACCCCGTCTTCAGTTGAGGGGGGGTACACTAAGCAAGACCTTGCGCTACCCCCCTCAGTTGAGTAAGGGGTATCGTTTTGAGGGGGGGTACCCCCCCCCCTCAGTTGAGTACGGGGTCTTCAGCTGAGGGGGGGGGTACCCTCCCCTCAAAACCGTACATAAACGGGCTATTTCGCGCTCCGCATTTGACGCACGCCCAAAGGCATAATAGGAAGAGTGTCATATGTACTCTTGGTTGTGATTAGTACATTGGGCTTGGTTGCCACTAGGCTGAAATAAGATCTTATTTATTTATTTATACATTTATTACAAACATAATAGGTATATAAAACGTTCTTACTGTAAAAATATGAAATAACAAAACAAATGCAACTGGCGTGTCTTAGTTCTGCTTAGTGGAAACCAGCTCTTAGTTTTTGGTGTCATTATAATTTAGCTATTATCGCAATGACACGGTAAAGTTTGAACGATTGTTCTGAAAACCCGGTTTGAGTAGCACGTGACTGCATTAAATGCACTTAGCCAGTTTACTATTTTATTTAATTACTAATAACTTATTAATTAATTAACTAATTACTAATTTATTTATTAATAACTAGTTTATTTTTCGTCAAACTTTGTCTAACGTTAGTTAAACCACTGTGGTGAAGTTCTGCTGTAACTTTGCAGTACCACTTCAAACGCCATCATAGATTTCGCAGTGAACCGATAGATACAGACTTGGTTTGCTAACCTCTAGGCAGAGACGTAAGAACAAATTCGTGTTTCTGTTATATATAATAAACGCTCACAGTTCCCACTACAGAAATAAGGTACCACAGAATTGAAATAAGGTACTGTACTTTGGGCCTGTTCATAAATTCGGATTAACTCGATTAAATTAACTGAATTAACTGGAATAACTCAACACAGAAAGATGAGATTTTTTCAAATTCGACACAGTTGATCCTGAGTGCTAATTGTATAAGCGTGCAAATTTTAGAAAAATATTCAAATTCTACGTCGAGTTATTGTAGTTAATTCAGTTAATTTAATCCCGTTAATCGCAATATGTGAACAGCCCCTTTGAGAAGTAAGAAATTCAAGACTTTCTTATTTGTGCTAGCGGGAACTAGGTATGCGTTGTCTGACCATTGGCCAGATCCTATGCCAACACAGTCATCTGTGTAAACTGGGATTCAGAAATTGTATACCGTTATTTCACAGCATCTTCATAATACAGAATTAGGGTCGATGCATACTTGCAGCCGTATGTCCGTTCAGCCGGCAAAATTTCGAAATAATCATATCTACCGTTCTTATACACTATAAGTGACGTCATTATTTCGTAATTTAGTCGAATGAATGGACATACGGATATAAGTATGAATCAAGCCTTAGTGTACACGCTATAGAATTTGGTGCTGGCCTATTTCAAGGCAGCGTCCAGTTGTGCACGTACTATGTAATATGGTGACTTCTGGTCGACTTTAAACTGAAGCCAAGTGTGCTCGTGCTATAGAATCCACCATGCTGGGAGGGAGGGGGTGACGCATATTTCGGGGGGTGGGGCCGCGAAAGGTGAAACAGAGTAATGCTGCATTTTGTTCAAAAAAACGTTTAAAAATGCGTCCAAATTGGTCCGTCACCCCTCCCCCCAGTTTCGCACGAACAGATCACATATACTCAACAAGAATAAAATATATGTTTTATTACATATATAATATATACAACGGAAGTATATAGTTTTTTAAAAAAAAGTTAGTTTTTCTTTAAATCACGTGACTAGACAAAGTCGTAGCCACGTGAGGAAGATACAGACGGTTGCAGCCACACTTGCCGTGGTAGCTCGAAAACGGAAATGTACATTAATACGTCGGAGTAACGGACGACGTTCGTAAGCTCGAAATTAAGGCGTCGTTGATATTCGGAGAGGGGGGTCGTGGCTGCGGGTATGGGCGACTTGTGTTTTCGGAGGACACGGAGTAAATAAGTAAAGAACGGAGTTCGGCATCTGTGACTTGTCTTCTCGGAACGAAGTAGTCGTAGCAGCAGCAGCAGCAGGAGTAGTAGTAGTAATGGACGTAGTAGAGAGTAGTAGTAGCAGTTGTGGTTGTAAGGTAGGTCGGAGATTGAATAGTATCGCTCGAATGGGGTAGGGGGACGTAATTTGGGTATTAGGCGGCTCGGAGCACTAAGACTTACGGAGCAGGGAGTCTTCGTAAATGGCGAATTTAATAGGAGCGAATTGTTATGGTTTGGCCGTTTTTGCGGGAGAATGCACAAAGTATATTACAGGAGTACAGTAATTGGATGATATTATGTACAGTTGAGCGAATATTCAGGTCGACTACTTTAAACTAAATTTCGCTGTACTGTTTGGCTGAAGTGAAACTGACTGAGTTCATAGGGGTCAAATTGAGTCTTTTTGATGCATTAGTTGAACAAGTTCAGTTCTTAAAAACAGCAAAACGTAGTCTAAAGTAATCGACCTTTCAACAGGTCTAGAGTGTAGGATTTGACTAGTTTATCAGGTCGACTCGGAAAAGTTTAGTTGCCCATACCGGAGGGTTGCGTAGGTGCCAGGGTGGCAGCCAGAAAGGTTGCTGACAGATTCATAGCTCGCACCAGACCGGTTGCGTCTTGGGTGACCGGCAACCGGTTCACCGGTTGCAAACCGGAGCTTAAGACCGACTGATTGTCTGCGGGAGGTCGCCGGTTCGAATCATCCTTGGGGTCGAGATCAGTCTGATAAGCGTAGTCTTCGAACGGAAGCGAGCCGATCCATAGGCGTCTTTTCTTTGATCCGGTTGCCATAGGTTGCCGGTTAATCACCAGCCGGTTTTGAACCGGTTCGGCGATCTGAGGGGGGTCGAGTAATCGCAGATTGGGGGGCCGCTTACGTTTCCTGATCGGCAGGCTAGGCTCAGAAACAGGCGTATCGGTTTCTTCCCCACCGTTGGATGTAGACGGTTGATTGAGTCTTGATAAATCCATCAGATCTGAAATAAATTGATAACTAATTAATTATAAATAAATGAGCTGTGATTAAATGAGAGCTAAAACTAACCTTTGTCTGAGACTGTAGATTTCAGAAATGGCGAAAAAAATTTAGTATATACTTTTGAAAAAACTTCTGTAACGAAAACGTCTCTAAATTGGTGATATAATAAACGGTGATGAAAATTTATTAATGTTAATGTTTAGGATTTAGTTGAATTCAAATTGTTACTAAATTTCAACTTTTGAATAAATGTCAACTCACTTCAAACAACATACTGCATAACAATTTGGCTGAGCCGTTAGAGAAATTAACAAATGTTGGCGCAAAATTTTGTCGAAAAACCACAGCAACTGAAGTTTAGTGGTGTCCAGTGTTTAAGACAAAGAAGAGAATAAATAGTTCAAGAAAGTTCGAAACTTTGCCAATTCAAAAGGGCGCCAAACTCTATTTTCGAATATTTTAGTGAAATGTTAGAGACTAGGGTGTGGAGGGCATAGTTTATCTAACGTTTGTTTATTTGCAACCGAAACCTACCCTGGTAATGTTTCACACTGGCATCCGCAGGAAGAAAAGTAATTCGAGTCACTAGTTTAGTCATGAAATCAAAACTTGTCTGGATTTTTAGCTCCAATAGTCCAATCGAAAGTTTATCTTGGGAACCCCCAGAAAATTCTCAATATCAAGGTTTTGGGCGCAATTTTAACGACGAATTTGTAGTAATGCTGAAATTAGATTAATCTTTTCCCGATCGACAAGACAAGAAATTTATTAACCCAAGTTTTATGAGAGTTTAAAGCTTGAGAATTTGCCACCCATAAATTCTGAGTGGTGTGTCTGTTTTCTGACTAATGTGACTAGGGGGCGCTAGAATTCGAAAAAATAAATATACCTTTTCCACTTTCACCAGTTTATCAGTGTTCTCTCCAGATTTCTAAAATAGATCCAGGACTTCCACGAAGCAAGGCTAAAACAAAAAACATACATTAATTATAGTAATTAATAATTATATAATTAAGTGATTTTGCTAGTTAATTAGTATAGAACTGTTTGTTATTGTCGTAAAAATAAAAAACGAAACCCCAGGAAGCCTCTTATTTATTTAAAATGCTTAGAACTAGAGCTAAGTTCAGCTAGACGTAAAAAACTTTGAACTAATTGAAGTTTTTAGCAGACTAGATCCAAATATTCTATACTAGATAAGTGGAGGATTTATACGACATAAATTCACATTTATATACCAAAGACTGACAATTCAAACAGCGAAAATGTAAAACAAAAACGTTGCCGCTAATCTGGGGTCTTTTATCTAGCCGACTTAGATTTGAATGATAGATAAACTTTTATGAGGCCGGTCACTTTGGGTGGGCGGGGGGCCTTGAAAAAAAGGTAAAAAAGTTCTTAAACGTTTGTTAGATAAAATCTTGAATCCTAAATTGCTGGAAACAGTTACCGGTCATTCTAAATTATAGCTGCAATGATAACATTTAGCTGAAACTAATTGGATTTGTAATTTATTAAGTATTTATTAACCATTAATCTATTTAGTAAAGTGCTTCAAAATAGGGACAGTAATCAGTAAGCCGCCGCTATGGTAGTAAAACTGTTTCTTCTCAAGGTAGCAAAGTCGCCGCTTAAATAGAGCAACTTTTAGATAAGTAACTGAGATAAGTTTGGTCTGGGTTAGGCCCCAGACGAATTTCCGTACCGTTTTAAGGCGTCTCAGCGTCGCTACAGTATGATTTGTTTACAATACTTATCGGTCGAAGCTTCGAGAAAATTTAAATTTGTAATGAGAAATAGTTTGTGTGGGGTGACATTTTTAAAATTTTTATCATTACTTAAACGGTTGCTAAAAGATTCAAAAGTCTCTGGGAAAAAGTTTGCCATTTTGAATTTTTTCATATAACCATAAACGACTAGCTTATTTATCCGTGTTGCGTTGCTGCGAATTAGAAGTCTGACAATTGTAACAATTGTAAGTGAAAAAGGGTGAGAAATGTGATGGTGTGGGCAGGGGTAATGGGATACAGTTCTATGGGAAATGGAGGTTAACAACCTGTGACCCCATCTACACCCATTTGTACTGTAGTGTTTAGCACGAACTTATTTACATAGTAATTATTTATCAAAACATTTTGCAGTTGTTACAATTGTAAGACTTGTAGAGTGGAATGCATAAAGACAATCTCGTACGCCGAAACCAGTCTAAGACGTTCTATGTCAGTAAATGAGAACGTTGTAACAAAATTTTGTACACGTATTACAAAGTGTTAGAATGTTGCCCTTAGACTGCGTTTAGCAAGACTGAGCTAAGACAGCTCTAGATTTCAAACCTTGGAAATAACTATGTTACTGCGTGAAATATCTTGTAACTTGGTCTCAATACGTAAAGTTCCTTAAAAAGTAGCTAAGTTTTCGCCCTCTGAAATCGTTGCTACAACAAATGCGCGAGAGAATTCAACAGTGCTAATATCAGATTGAAAATCTTTCATATTATAATTGAACTTTTCTTATAAATGCGCAAAAATAGGATTAGAAAACAATAGTATTAATAGAGGAGCATCCGGCATTTTAATATTGGAGAAATTAAAAAGTCCGTGTCATTGTTACTGAGTGAATAGGATTAATTTCTACCAAATGGTAACCGAACGTAGGTGGACCGACTGCACGAACTAAACTAAACTAAAAACTGACCAAAAAATGGTGGACCCTGAGGCAAAATGAAACCGGCGATTTCATTACGAAAAGAACGAATTGCAAGCATTTAGAGTACAGCGAGTATATATATATATAGTCACTGAAACCACGCCACCTATTTTGTCTCAGGGTTCAGCAATTTTTGGCCAGACTTTAGTCATCTTAGCTAACTGGTTTTTGGATTCTTTTCTAAATGCCAAATTGAAGCCTAAGGCTGTACAGCTATTACTCGTTTAAAGTTCGTAGGTTCTTGGAGTACTGTAGCTCTGAGCCCTACTGCCCAGATAACTTTTACAGCTTAAACTTTGCAACTTTATAAATTTGATACCATTTTACAGCTGTAGCCCTTCGTTTCAATAAAACGGTATCAAAATTAGTTGGACGGAGGAACGGGTTTTGGTGACAGTACAAAGTGAGTCGTTACTAAAAATCCTGTTTATTTTTTGTTTTGGATTTATGCGTGAGTAATGGTCTGGTCCTACACCAAAATTTCATTTTTCTTTTCACCAAAAGAGTTCATAAAATCCTTATGTTTGTGTCATTTCTACATGTAACGGGGTCAAAATTTTGGGGGGCCTCCCTGATCGGCCAAAAACACCCAAAATTTTGTAAAAATTTCGCAAAAACGGCCATTTTTTCGAAATGTACTAGAGTTCGCAATCGGATCGGGTCGGGTTAGGTCTGCGGGGGGGGGGCGGCAGGGTCAAACATGCTGGTAATCTCAATAATACCCTAAAATCTACCGACTTTTTTTACCGACTGAAATTGTCTGAAAGTTTTGCCAACCGTTCTTCCACGTCAGAAAATTTCTCAAAGACCAAAACCTTATATATTTGGCCGTTTTATTATTAGAGGGGGACCCTTGTTAACAATTTCTCTTGGTGAGAATTTTGGAAAAGACTCCGCGCTCCCCTTAAATTCTCCAATGGTATACTGTAGTTTATGTCGCCTTACAATGCGCATCTATTTATAGTGACAAAATATATGAGTAACAGCTGCTGAGTTAAATGTCAACAGAAAGGGTCAAAGTGAGATAAGTCGGGAAGTAGATTGCATTCAGGGCAATGCTAAATTGGGTTACGGTCGAAATGATGACAGCTTTGTATCGTCTTGAAAGGTAAAATGAACCAATATATACCCCTTTTACCAACAGTATATACCGTAAACGTACCTACCGTAGTGTATTTTTAATTAGCATTACTGCACAGAAAATAAAATTATTTTTTGGAGATGAAATAATCATGATTTATGAAACATATTTCACACAATCGGAAAAAACGTCGTATGCTTGAATAGATATAAAACAAAAGCAAGAATTAAAAAATTAGCCTATAAGTATTAGGGTCCAGGGTCGATTCATATTTACAGCCGTATGTCCGTTCCGCCAGCAAAATCGCGAAGTGTCACGCAACCAACTATATGTTTTAATATAGATGGTGATTTTTCCCATTAATTTCATTGGTTGAACGGATATACGGCTGTAAGTATGAATCAACCCGTACCCCTAACCAGCCATAGATAGTAAAGTTAAACCGAACTGTAATAGGGCCAACAACAAAACTGGACCGAGCCTGGTAACTTTAACCTGCTGCTATCTGGGTGGTCAAAAATAAACACGGCTCGCAATAAAACCATTAATTTATGACCCGGCGTAAAGTGTGAAGAGTACCGCCTTTTCGGGCTCATAGAAAGATGTTTTCGGGGATTCTGATAAATTGGGAATTGGGGGGGCTAGAGTTATGAAAATTTATTATTAGGGCTGCCTGTGCTCCCTCATAGATTTAGAGGGGGCAGGAAAACTGGTAGGCAAGTTTTAGCAACTTTTTTTAGGTATATTTTTTAAGTCCTGGATTCTGTTCGGAACTGAGGGCCCCCTTAAGGGGTCTTAAATTTTTAAGGGCAGTGACCAATTTTTTTGTGGGAGGGGGGCTTGACAAATTGACGCCAAAATTATCTGAACTTTGCAAAATTTTTGATAAAAATCTACATATTTGGTCATAATTTTGCTCAGATATTCGTGACCCTCTGCCCCCCGGGCCATCGATTTTGGAAGGGGCCTATCCCTATCCCCCTCTTACATGTCTGCGGCCTTTCATATTCGCTACCAAAACTTCGTAACATAGGGATAGAGGAGGATTTTTGCACCCTATAATTCCCGCTGTGGACTAATTATCATAGTTTCGTTGGTCATTTGTTTCTACAAAATGAGGGGTATATTTCATTAATATTTGGTATTCAACAAATTTACTGATTTCAGCAGGAAACAGCAACATAAAGAATTTATTCGAAATTGAAATGTGAAAGTTACCATTATGTACCAGGGTGTATAAACACTTTGTTTTATTTCCTTTCTTTGCTATTTATTTATGTAGGTCTTTTATTGGTATTTATGTGGGCTCCCAGCCCCCTCTATAATTTTCTTTATATCACCGGGACGCAGTTATATAGGGTCGGCATTTGTTTAAACAAAATCGACCCTAACCTTGAGGCTATAAATTCATAACAAAACTTTGATTTACGTTCAAACAAAAGATTGATATGAATTGGCCGCTATTTAGCCCGGAGCTATAAACCCTGGTGTTGGTGAGGTCTGCTAAGGCCCTCCTCTGATGAGGTTCTAATTACTCTCTGCGTCTGTTTAGTTTTAGGGGCTATTCATACAGCCGTTTGTCTGTTTAGCCCAGATACACATAGGGGGGGGGGGGTAGGGTCAGGGTGGGGTATCCACCCCCCCCCACCTCACGGGGGTCGGCACCCCTCAACATCCCACAAACCAGAGATGCACGGGGGGAATCGGCGGAGGGGGGGTGCCCGACCCCTGGCGCAAGGGGGGGTGGTCCCTAGTTAGTTTTGGCCTTTTTTCGGCGACAGCCAAAAATTTTTCGATTTTCAACTCATTTTTGGGGTACTTTTTTGGCCGCAGGCGAAAATTTTTTGCAATTTTTCAGTTTTTTACGCATTTTTGGGGCACTTTCTTGGCCATCAGAGGGGGGTGGGGGTTTGAGGGGGGGTTGGCGGATGTCTGAGGGGGGGTGCCGACCCCCCTCAGGGGGGGTGGATACTACCCCCCTACCCCCCCTTATGTGCATCTATGCCAGCAACCCTATGCTGGCCGAAAAAATGCACCGAAACTGAGTAAAAAAATCCAACAGCTGCGAAAATAACAAAACCAGGACCAGCCCCCCTTCCGCGGGGCTCAGGCATCTCCGCTGCGCATCTCTGCGGCACTCAGCCGACAAATGTACGAAATAATCAGTTGACTGATTCTGTAAAATATTAGTTTATGCGTGATTGTTTCGTACATAGTTTTGCTAGTTTTGGACATACGGCAGCTGGTATGAATAAAGCCTTTTTAAAACGTCACTTTCAATAAAATCTGCAATAACTAAAATTGTATTGATAATAACTCACTTTTGACAAAAATAGCACCTCGGCAGGATTGTTTTGTTTGCTTATTTAATTTTGTCACTTTCTTGGACATGATAAGCGGGTCCGTTTCAGTAATTTTATGGACACTATACTGAGCATTAAACCTTGAGTCTAAACTTTTCAGTCAATTGTAAAATAAGTAAAACCAAATCTGACCAGAAATTGCTGAACCCTGAGACAAAACCGTCGACGTAATTTTTGTGACTACTCACTGTACTCTTGATGCTAGCAATCCGTTCTATTTGTAATGAAATCGTTTAAGTCTTTTTGTCTCGAAGCCTATTCACACGAACACTCATTTTGTTCCATGGCGCACGCATGGAGCATGAGCGGGCACACACACTGCCTGCTGCATTATGTGAAATGATGCAGCAGGCAGTGTGAAAATTCTAACTATAGAATGCTCCCGCTCATGCTCCATGGCGTGCGCCATGTAATGCACCCTGCTCGTGTGAGTAGACCGTAACGGCCCTGCGTTTTTTAGTCAGACGTTAGCTAATTGGAATTTCGCGGCGTTTAGTTAAACAAGGTTTACAATCAGGGGCGGATCCAGGGGGGGTGGCGGCGGTGCGGCCGCCCCCCCCCCCCGAAATCAATAACGCGAAGTGGGGCAGAAATTTGTGATGTGGCAGTTTTTATGAGACTAAATACTTCTAGAGAAGGAATTGTTGTCACCAGATACTTCTGGAGAAGGAACTAATGTAACCAAACTAATTGTAAAAGTTAAAATTGGGTCAATTTCAGCGTAGGCCGTGCCTTTGTGCATTCCACCCAAAGTATCCGTTTGAATTGGTCCAATGCAGCTTGTAGTTTATGGAAGATACAGACGGTAGCAGCCACAAAGACAAGAATAACCCAATTGGTTTGCAGGCGATTCACTGCAGTTTTGCAATTTCACAGCAATGGTTTGCTCCAATAGGTATAATGAAAACCAAGATCATACACACGTTTATTACAGTAAAATGTATATACACAACTTGGTAATAAAAAAGTGTATTAGTAAAAAACAATGCAGAGTCTGAATAACATTGCAACAGTTAAAAAAAAGAAAATCATATACAACATCTGAGTTGAGCTGAAGGTCTCTTCGATTCTGGATGGGATATAAAGCTCAGGTCTGAATTTGGGCTGATGAGGGTTCGGATTGGGTCGGTGGCAAGGTTTTAGCAATTGTCTCCGCTGATTGGCCCATTTCAGCCACCAATTCGATGGCCGCTTGGGCGCAGTCTAACCGGTTTACCGGTTGCAAATCGTCCGGAACCGGCTCAGCTTGATCGCTGACCTTTGACCGGTTTCGTTTCAGCAACAGTTGTTCGGTTTCATAGGCGTAGTCTTCAAATGGTACCGGGCCAATCCAAATCTTGCGTTTTCGGCCGGCGACCGGTACTGGTCGGCTGGGTTGTAAAATCAGCCGGTGATTTTCGCCTGGCTCACCACCGGTTTGAACCGGTTCAGCTTGATTTGGTTCACCGGTTGTGGTCCAATGACTACAACCCGGCTGTGACTGTTGCTCTTCTGTAATTCTGCAGTCCTCCTCATTGTCCAAGAGTATGAGCTGAGGTCTCTGAGAATTTGACCGGTTTTTAGCTACCGGTTTCAGCCGCCGAGCCGGTTTGCGGCTGGCCGGTTTCCTGTGAAACCTTTGGGCACCCGTGGACCAAATTTCCAGGATTTCAATCTCATCTTCTGAATCGCTGCTATCTGAACCCGTCGAAGTTGTGGCTTGGTGGTTTAATAATGGGCTGCCTGGGTTTGCAGGTTTGTGGTCCGCCATGGCCGGATCTAGATCAAAAGAGAAATTAATCCCGGTTTATGCTTAGTTAATTAAAGGGTTTTTTACATGACTTTTTAATATTTAATTAATTGGATATGTATGTTGTTCTGTAATTCTGAAAGCTGAATTGGCAGTGTTCCTAAGAATTTTTGTCGTTTCTTTCACACTGTTGACTATATATAACGATTATTTAGAGGTATAAAATCAGGACTATTGTGATAGGAATCTTTTCAGTGAGAAAACAGGGACCTTTTTTGTAACAAAAATAGGGATAATTTATATAGGGCACCGTTGTTAATGTTTATTATGTCCATCAAATTATAGCGAAAATGGAAAAGGTTGTCGTGTTTGTGATAACAAGATTTTCATCCTTTTGATGCGGAGACTTTCGGAAAGTAATCTTTTTAATCCCATCTTTCGATCAAGTTCAACTCGCTTAGTCAGATTAAAATAAGCTCCTTCAATGTGATGAATAATAAGCCCTTTTAGAGTCGATCCATACTTACAGCCGTATGTTCGTTCAACCGGCAAAATTACAAAATCAATGGTGAAAATCAAAATTACACCATCAATGGTGAAGCAGATGCAAGTTGTGGCGTGAATATTGCGTAATTCTATCAACTGAACAGAAACGGCTGTAAGTATGAATTGACCCTTACACTGCGTTTGGCACTAAAAGTGCCTTTGGCAATTTAGTGCAGTGTACTGCAAACGTTCCTGCAAAAGTTTGATACGGGAAGGGTCAACGTCCAGGTTGTGTCATTGACCTTCGAAAAGTTGACACAAATGTTGGAATTGATAAACTAACCTGTCAGAGCGTTGACAGAGCGTCTCTTGCTGCTGCACGAAATAGTGACGGTTTGAGCGTCAATTTTTAATTCGTAACCGCGTCTAAACAAAGAGAAGTAAAATAAAAATAAAAATAGTAATTTTTTAACGAGCTGCCTGTAAAGCAGTGTGGCCAGTTGATGTTTGCACGAAAATGTATTTAAAAAATTGCCCCCTCCCTTTAAGGTAATTCCAAGTGTTTAAAAATCGCCCTCCGTTAATTTCGAACTTCAAATAACATGTGTCTGTATGTAACGTTAAATCAACTTGAACTGAAAATTTCTCAAGTAATTTGTGTACACGGGGATGGTTCTTTTAAGGGTGTAAAGTTTTTAGTGTTGGCTTGGAGCTCACAGCTTTTTGCGCGGACAGCTGTTGCTTGTTAATTAGTTACACAGCGATTTACCTTACGTTAGGTATGTTGTTGCAAAGTTTTGCTAATTAATTAAACCAAAAGTATGACGTAATGACACCTAAACTATGGCGTCAGTCAAAAAGGTTCTAATCCAACACGTATGTCATATGCATACATTAACATGGGGGTCCAATCTGGGGGGGTCCTGTACCGACATTTTGACTACCCTTGTACCAAGTCAGAAAAATAGTGACCGTGTTTTAACGAAACATTACCAATTTTTTAAAAATGTGGCCAAAATACCTACATATCGTTGGAAGCCCCATATTTAAAAGCAAATTTTATAAAAATTTTGCTTGCCCTTGTACCGTGGTTCTAATTTTGCTTGCGCTTACCTATACCAAAATCAAAAATCTGGGGGGGTCCCGGATCCCCCCCCAGACCCACCCCCGTGTTAAACTGTGGTCATCTGGGGGGGTCCCGGATCCCCCCCCAGACCCACCCCCGTGTTAAACTGTATATGTACATCGGAGGGGGCGGGGTTTCAGGTATTTCTCCAGTCTCCGCCTAGTGTTATGGTCATGCCATGGGACTACCTTACGTTCCCCCCACCCCCCTCCCCCCAGAAGAAATCATTACTCCCTCGAACCCCCTGCCCCCCCTCGGTGACTCACCCTCCCCCAGAATTGTCTACCTGCTCACATAATGGACGCTCCCCCCTCACTCGAAATCTGCGTGTTTAGAAACCAAAACTAGGGAAGCCCCCCCCCTTCTTAGACCGAGCCATCCTAACTCCCTCATGCCCTGTTCTTACGCGATAGTTGCGTGTCCGTTCAGCCGGCAAAATTACAAAAAAGCTCTAAAAAGTCATCAGTTTCGCTAGCATGCATTGAACCGAACTGAAATTCTGGTATGACAAAGTCGATATACAAGCAAACACAGGTGGCGTGATTTTCGCTAGTATTTAACTGGAATTTCGAAATAGAATTATTTTTATTCTCGCCCAGAACACCGTCTAGGCTCAGCAGGCGTCAGCTTACCATCATAAGTCTATCTTAGGGTTCAGCAATTTTTGGTCAGACTATATTATTGCGGATAATAAAAAAAACTATTGTGCAATTATACAGAATTTACGACTGGGGTGGGGAAAGGCCTGAATTAAAATGAACGGGTCTACGTTATCCTGCAAGTGTTGCACTGATTGTGTTTAGTGTGCAGACTGCTCATTTGCATACGAATATGCAAATTAGTTTAGTCAAGTGATTTATTTTAACTGTGAGACTTTGTATGTGTACCTATATTGTGTACGTGTGTAGTGTGACTTGATGTGTAATGTTACCTGTAATTTCGTGTTAGAAAACTCACGTATATGCACGTATAAGGCTCGATTCATACTTACAGCCGTGTGTCCGTCAGCCTTCAGAATGACGCCACTACCAGCCTAGTGCAGTAGATCAGCCAGCGCATGTGACGTCATTATTTCGTCATTTTGTCGGCTAAACGGACATACGGCTGTAAGTATGGATCGACCCTAATATTTGTATGTACCCATGTGAAAATTATATTGAAGGTTGGTCTTGAAGGAGAGGGTGCTACACACACAGGGCATGAATCAAAGTTCTCCAATTTTGCTTATTTTCAATTACTCCCCCAATGGACCTCTACCTCAGATAAGAACAATTTAGCTTGAAGGTGCACTTTCGGTTCAGTGCGTTTGTCGGTGTACTATTTATGTACATACAGAGACAAAAGTGCGCAAAAAAACCCGATAAATAGCCGTCAGGGACAGGTTTGGGCGTCTGGCACAGATCAAATATAGTCAATCAAACTGAAACTTGGCATTGTACTAACCCATCTGTGTGCGCAAAATCGTATGATCCATATGATTTTTTATATGTGTTTTCAAATCGAAAATCGAGGACAAAGTGTGAAAAAATGTGGCAGTTTTTGGGCCCGCCAAATTTGAGTGACTACTTTTGACGTCACTGCACAAGCCATGAACAAAAATTTAAAAAGGATCGTAGAGTTTGAGATATTGGGCTATCGAATCATGTAAAAATCAACTAAGTCATTATTAACAAAAATTTCCCGCGAAAAGTTAAAAGATTTTAAAAAAGTATGTAACATGGAAACCAGCGCTTATATATTTTTATGGTGGGAACCAAACCACCTGTATTGTTACTTTTTTAATTGCAAATTGAAACCATTTTGGTTTCTTAAAAATATTTTTGTTGAATGTTTTTATATTATGCCTTTGATATTGAAAATCTTGTGGGAACGTCAATCTGGCAATCTGATTATTGTGTTTCGCACGGTTGTGTTTATCGTATATTTACATATTTAACCGCATATTTCACTGTTATCTACAGATAGATAACTATCTCAGATTATAAAAGCCAAAATATTTGTTTTTAGAATTTCAATATTTTAAAATTGGTCTTAATGATTAAAAATTGAAAATTATTGCATAAATTTTGCTAATTTTAATCGTTCACACCGACACACACTGACTTACGTTTCACCTTTTCCCAAGAGTACATAATAGTAAGAGTATGACAATCTTCCTATTATATGCCTTCGGACTTGCGTTCAAGGCGGAGCGCAAAATAGCCTATCTTTGTACGGTTTTGAGGGGTACCCCTCGCAGTTCAAGACATAGCGCATAGCTAAGGGGGGAGGGTAGTGGAGGGTAGTTGAGTACAGGTACCGCCACTGAAAACCGTACAAAAAAGGGCTATTTTGCGCTCCGCATTGGACGCAAGGCCCAAGGCATAATAGGTTGAGAGTGCCATACTCTTCATATGTACTCTTGGTTTTACTTAGGGGCCTTAAGGGTGGGGGGGCTACCCAGGTCAAAAATCAAAGTTCTCCATTTTTGCTTATTTTCACATATGTTACTCCCCCAAGGCACCCCAACCTCAGATAAGAACAATTAAGCTTGAAGGTGCACTTTTGGTTCAGTGCGTTTCTCAGTGTATCTACAGAGGCAAAAGTACACTAAAAAGCCTAAAAGTTGCCCTTAGTTGGACAGTTCAAACACAAACCACATCAAGCCTATCAGGCTGAAACGTTGCATACTAGCAGCTCAGATGTATGCGCAAAATCGCATGATCTGGATTTTCGATATGTATTTTCAATTCTAAAATCGAGTGCGAAATGTGAAAAATGGCCTTTTTTTAGGCCCGCCAAATTTGAGTGATTTTACTTTTTGCGTCATTGCTCAGGCCACGGGCAAAAATTTTAAAAAATGGATCATAGAGGCTGAGATATGACATTAGGCTATCGAATCATGTAAAAATTAGCTTCGTCAGTATTAACAAAAATTTCGAGTAAAGGAACGCTTTGTGAGCACAAAAAACTTTTTTGCGCCTATGATTTACACGTAAAATTGAATTTTTGGGAGCCCATAGTAAAAAATTGGCAAAAGCATTGGTTCCAGTTTGTTACATCTGCGATGCGCCTTCCCTGGGGCTACATTGTGTGCAAATTTGAAGCGAATTTGAACCTAAAATTTTCACTTATACAGGTAGCCTTCCCCCCTTATGTAAAAATTTCAGTGCATTTAAACTTTAAAGCACCTTCTGTTTGGTATGAACCAAAATATTAACTTAAGGGGGGGGCTACCCAGGTCAAAAATCAAAGTTCTCCAATTTTGCTTATTTTCACATATGTTACTCCCCCAAGGTAGCCCAACCTCAGATAAGAACAATTAAGCTTGAAAGTGCACTTTTGGTTCGGTGCCTATTGTCAGTGTATTTACATAGGCAAAAGCACGCAAAAAAGCCTAAAAGTAGCCCTTAGATGGACAGTTCTAACACAAACCACATTAAGCTGAAACTTGGTATAGTAATAGCTCACATGTATGCGCAAAATCGTATAATCCGGATTTTCGATATGTATTTTCAATTCTAAAATCGAGGGCGAAATGTAAAAAAATGGCCGTTTTTTGGGCCCGCCGAATTTGAGTGATTTTACATTGTCACTGCTCAGGCCATGTGCAAAAATTTAAAAAAATGGATCATAGAGGTTGAGATATGACATTAGGCTATCGAATCATGTAAAAATCAGTTTCGTCAGTATTAACAAAAATTTCGAGTAAACGAACGCTTTGTGAGCACAAATAACTTTTTTTTGCGCCTATGATTTACACGTAAAATTGAATTTTTGGGCGCCCCTAGTAAAAAATTGGCAGAAGCACTGGTTCCAGTTTGTTACATCTGTGACGCGCCTTCCCTGGGGCTATATTGTGTGCAAATTTGAAGCGAATCGGAGAACCTAAAATTTTCACTTATACAGGTAGCCCCCCCCCTTAAGTACCCTTAAGTAAAAAGTATATAATTCTGTGTGAACCGGACCTTAGGGTGGCGCTCCTGAAATCTGGGTTTTGGCCTTTATTTTGAAACCGCAAAAAATATTTGCAAAGCTTGGTGATATTTTATTTTGCAATCTAATTAATGGATATAACATTATCGTGCAAAAACAATTTGAAAATTCAGAATGTAAAATTTTGCCGTGCAATTTAAAGCCAGTGTGTTTATCAGTATGATGCAATGCTTTTTGATTGTTCAAAACTGCTAATTCAAAAATGCCGTTTTGCTATTTTGCCATTATGACGATTTGTGATCGCTATAGTATGGTATAGTCAGCTCTTGGTATTCCAGTAAGTCTCGATTCATACTTACAGCCGTATGTGCGTTCAGCCGACAAAGTAATGACGTCACATTGATCCACTGATCCTAGTTGATTCACTGCACTAGGCTGCTAGTGACGTCATTCTGCAGGCTGAACGGACATACGGCTGTAAGTATGAATCGAGCCTAAATGTCTACCAATGAACAGAAATCAGAATCCGAGATTTTTCTCACGTTAACCAACCATTGAGTGCTGTTTTGTGTCAGTCAACGCCAGTTTTTGTATCTGAGTACTCTGCTACACAATCGCAGCGCACCATACGTGGGCAGTGGGCACCATACGTGGGCAGCTTGCCAATGAGAGGGGGGGGTGAGCTACCGGAGGGGGGAGTGCGGAGCAACTTTTCTGTGCATTTTCTCTCTTGGGGGGGGATGAAACATCTGTCTGGGGGGGGAGTGAAACCCTTCCACGCCCATGTATGGTGGTCAGCATACCCGTTTGCCATACCATGTATGGTGGTTTGCTGGTCGTATTTCAGGAGCACCACCTTTAATAAGTAAATATGGATAAACACCAATTAGTAGAACTAAAGCCCGGCTCATACTTTTCCTCGAGGCTACAGGGACGGGGAAAAGTCGATAATTTGGTCAACTGTGGGGAAAAAGGACAGTTTTTTGCTGTGTTTGTGTACGAAGTGGACTCGAACCACACTTTTAGGCAAAAAATGATAAATTTGGCTGGACAGGTTTTAAGGAAAGCCGGAACAAAACGCTAGGAACAAGTACAGGCACAAGTTTGAAGCCGCCACCCCTGTTGCAAGATAATAATAAAGGAAGGAAATTTCTGAAACAAAATAAGAAATTAAGACAGTTAAACAAGGTGCATTAAACAACAACAAAGACAAACAATAAACAATAAACAAAATAACCGTTAAGGTGTAAAAAATAAGCAAGTAAAGAAAATGAAAGAAGCAAATTGAGAAAATAAAAGTTAAGAATATTTAACATATGTAAAGTTATTTATACTAGCTGAACGGATTAAAGTTGTTTCAAGTTTTTGGTTAAGAGTGAAAGTAAACTTGTTAGCATACATTAACACGAGGGTTTAATCTGGCGGGGTCCTGTACCGACATTTTGACCACCCTTGTACCAAGTGTGATAAAAAATGGCCGTGTTTTAGCAAAAAATTGACCGATTTTTAAAAAAATGTGGCCAAAATACCAATTTTTAGCTTAAAAATTAACGACTTTTGAAAATTTTGGCCAAAAATAGGATTAAAACTGCATAAATTTAATAGAAATGCCCATATTTAACAGCAAATTTTGCAGAAATTTTGCTTGCCCTTGTACCGGGGCTCAAAATTTGGTTGCCCCTGTACCGAATTCAAAATTCTGGGGGGTCCCCGGACCCCCCGCCCAGACCCCCCCGTGTTAAACTGTGCTTGTTAGCAATTATATAAAAGAAAAGTAACAGAGTGAAGGAATGAAAGTAACGAAAAAAGAAATAGACAAAGAAACAAGTGAAAGTTGGTGCAAATGTAATCATTAAATGTTGCAGCCTCTTTGAATTAATGGCAAGTGGCAACCACTTCCGTATACTACGCCAAAGCCTGTTGCGCAGCTTAAAATAATTACATACTGATAAAGTGCTGTTTTTGAGATGTGTACGATGTGACGTGGTTTAAAGTTGTATCTGTTAGCCTAAATGTATTATAGCATCAGAGTAAAAATTAATTAGAATTTTTTCGGGAAGAGGGCCGAACCCGGCGGCACTGCTACACTGGCAGACCCCTTACCCCTATAGAGGGTCCAGCTATGTAGCTGGAGGTCCAATTGTACATCCAAACATCAGATTAATCTCAAAGAGCAAACAACTATTGTACCATAAGCTGACAAGAACACATACTACACTTTGATCGAACTTAGAAAGCTCGAGAAGCGATTCTAAAATTTGCTGCAGCCTTCCATATACACTTCTGATGAAGCATTAACCCATTGGGTTTTTCAATACAGTAAGTTTTATTAGAAGTGCCGTGTAGTGTGTACTATGCATTGCAAGGACACAACTACAAGCAGGACGACAGACACGCTGTAAACGCACATACACACATACACAGTCTGCATTACTACACAGAAGGAAAGTTAAAGGACACAGTGAAAGCGAGCTAGACGCGCTGTGTAACACAGTCTGTAGCAGTGGCAGACGCAAATGAACGGCAAACGCACAGTAAAACATACATCCGCGCAAACAAACCGTACTTTGCACTACAGCACACAATCTATATCAGAATGAACTTAAATACCTGTTGCGCCACAGCGCAACAAAAAATGAAGATTCAGTCTTGAGGATTGGATCTCTCACCACCCGCAAAGTTTGCAGTACGAATACACGTCCAGGTGTTAGGGGTCAGCATCAATTCCCCTTCCTTTCTCTATGACTAAAAGTTGACAATGAGAAGATTTAACTAGAAAAGGTTTTGAAACAGATATATAATAGAAATGTTATGTGAAAAAAGAACAAAATTGCAACAACAGATAAAAATCGTGGTCAACGGGGCATCATAAATCATTAAATATGTTAGTAACTGTTCGTTTTAAAAACATTAAAAACAAACAAAACCGAACAAACTAACTTTTCGTACAATTGACTTGTCATATAGTTATGTAATGTCATGATTAAATGATTTAAATATTTCGCCACCCGCGTTGATGACAACTTGACAAACTTAGCACGTTAAGTACCAGTCTTACTGTAGCGAGAACTAGGGTTCAAAGCTGTAAGGGAAACGCTCTGACAAGTGTACCAACGTGGTTCTAAACCACCCTAGTGCGACAAAAGAGAGTCAACACAATAGACAAATGAACGTCATTATTTGCAAGCAGTACGCGTGCAAAGGGCATGGAGTCGTTGAGCATTCCGAACTTACACCCTACATAGAGAGTCTCCAGTGTAGAGTGCCTCCGTACTGCGTAGGAAGGACCCACCGCTTCTCGAGGTGAAACTAACTATGATAACTGGGGCTGCGCAAGATTTGATACAGGTGCGCGCAGAAACCAGTTTAGATTAGTTAAGTTTAGTAAGTAACCTCACATTACTCAAATTTATACCAAAAATAAATTATCGAGTGATGAATAAGCGATAAAAATTTAAGGAATGTCACGCGACTTATAAAAAGTGGTTGAGCTAGTCTGTTCCTGAAAACCGGTCTGTCAGGCAGACAGCTAAGCTCAGCTTACCATGTATTACGGTAGCAAAGCCTATGTGAAAATTTACAATTGTGACGCACAATTAATGTAATTCACCTAATGTAAATTTGTCTTAAAAAATTCATAAAACTTGTCGTTTTTCAAATTTGTTAGAGACTGAAAGTTAGATATGATATCTATTCCACGAAAAAACTGGTCATTTTGCTGGACATCGACTATGAATAAACAATTAGAATGATTATGACGTTTGATTAAAAGCGGAGCTTAGCAGTTATTGACTCAGAGATGTGATTTAAACATCCAATCTGGTTCTTCGACAAACCCGGATGTAGACAAACTAAAGTTTGTAGTACAAACAATGTAGATATACAATCTGTGAAGCAACCCTTGTTTCAGCTTGATTTAGGATCGAAACGGAAGCATACACAACCATATGTTGATAAAGGTAGTGAAAAATTCACCTGGCATCCGGGAGTAAGTAGGCATCAAGGAGTAAGTTAAGTCCGATACTCATCGCGTGCTGTTGCGTTTGTAACATGCAGGCTTTACGTTCAACTACTTGAAAAACCCATAATTCATGCAGTAACACTGCTGGTATAACTTACCTGGCTGGAGTGGTCCATCGGGTCTGAGGCATAGTATCAAGGAAGTGTACTGACAGCATTTCTATGACTCATACGGTAATTATAGGTTCCACATCCGTCAGAACGAATTCTAGTTTCTCACTCATTATGTCTCAATATCTAAAGGCCGTATCGGCATCTCTGCAGCTGCGATACGATGCGGGCTGCGATGATCATTATTACTGCTCAGTCTGTGAGTATGGCACGCGTACTCGATGATGGTGACGGACGCATTATGAAGTGTAGGCTTCGTATACACTAGTGACATTGTAATGTGTACAGTGTAATGTGTAGTGTGTACTGCGGGGTGTGTTTTGACTACTTGTGAGTACTGTTGGTCGTATTCATTCTTGGCTAGAACGATTAGTCGAGTGGTGGCTGTTTTTGGACCACAAGCCGACTCGCAATAAAAGCCTCAACCTTACATTTGGCGAGGCTGCCAGGATCTCGGAAGAACTCAAGATCTACGCCAAAGCGGAAGAAGAGCGTCAATCCAGTGTCTCGTCTAAAAGAACCAGCGTCGCAGTGAGTGACAAAGTCGTCGTCTCCTGCCCACAGCGATTACGACTGCTGCCGAACACTTCTGTCTTCGTCGGCTTCCAGTGGTGAGGCGATTGGAAGCTGGTGCTAACGGAAGAAAACCTTGGTAGCGGCTGATCGGAAGCGAACGATACCGAAAGCAGTCAAACACGAAACATTGCGCGAAAAATGCTCCAATTTGTTGAGGATGTTGGATTTGAAATAAGTCGCACAAGCTTCGATATGGTTTTGCTTAAAGTCAATTTTTTATGCACCTACCCCAAAGCAGTGCAAACGTAGAGCGAAGGGCTACAACATCCGTTGGGGTATTAATCCGAGGCTTTGGGACGATGCAAAAATCCTAGCCTAGCCAAGCTTTTAGATGATACTGCGGATTCCTGGTTGCTGGAAGCGTCCCCATACGATGCTGATTGGGGGTGCAAGCTGGGCAAGAAAGAATTGCAGCATCACTTGCAGCAAAGCGAAGATAGTCTACCTGGAGACAATCGGATGGGAAATATCCTGATGGAAGTAAGGTCCTATCTTCGGGGGAGCTAACGTATCCTGATGCCCTTCTGATTGCCGATTCCCAAGGCCGACGTTTTACACCATCAGAACAGTTGTTTTATTAGTATTTTACTATGCCACGTAGGCGTGCTTTACGAAATAACAGGGAATCAGAGTCTGATGATAGTCGAATGACATCAGTAACAGGGCAACGTCTTGAGCCAATTCGCTCTGCTTTCTTTCGCAGCTAGTACTCTTCTGAAGTTCTCTGGTTCTGACAGTCAAGACTTTTATCAGTACTTCAGCAACTTTGATAGGTCCGCGGCTGCCAATGGTTGGCACAATGACAATGCAAAAAAATCGCTGGTGCTTCATATGCTAGAGGGTCGGGCTGCCTTAGCGTATGAGGCACTGAGGTTGAGAAACTGCTTCCGTTCCCACAACGAAAGGCTCTGCTTGTTCAAAAGCTTACGTCTGTGGGTGGAATGAGCTAATAGTGCACTAAGTACTAGTATTTAATGTACTAATAGACTAAGCACGTCAACGGCTGTATGTAGGCTGACCCCTTAACTTGCGATAGAATACGAGGTAGGATTGTTACTGGAATCATTCGCGGAGACGCGAATAAAACGCCTTAATTTTCACGAAAATTGACAACTTAGTTATTGCCGGGATTGTATACATTACTGGCATACATGTACATAACGGGGTCAAAACTTTGGGGACCCTCCCCCCCTGATAGACCCAAAATACCCTAAATTTTGTAACATTTACCCAAAAAAGAGCCATTTTTACTAAATTTTGCCCAAATTTTTGGGACCCACCCCTCGGCCCCTCGATTTGGCGCCCCCATCCCCCTTCATACATGTATGCTTACTAGTGTGCTAATTTTCCATGCCGTGTGGTAGCAGTTCACGGTTATCGAGAGAACATTGCTCTGTAGCCAGATATGAATTTTTTCAACTATTTGCCCTGACACTACTTTCAAAAAACCTTTGGTAATACAACCTAGAAACTAAAAAAATATATTTGAGAATTTGCATATTTTTGTCAATTTTGCGAATTGTTTTTCCTCAGAAAGTTTACGCCCAGTCTAAAACAGTCAGAAAAAAGTTTCAACCATTTCGACTCAAAAGTGACTGTTGATGTATTTTTATATTGCAGCTTCATGTAATCGACAGTCTGTATTACTGAAGACAAATAGCAGGCTCCGGGCGTGGGCCACATGGCACCACTTTGCTGGTACGCCATAAATATAGTAATACGCATATGCAGAAACTTACCGATACAACTTTTCCACACTGATAAATTTAACGGATAGTTGTAACACAGAAATTAAGTCGAACCCACCGAGAGGAGTCTATACACACTCACTGCACCCACAAATATCCTGATGTGTGTGTTTGAATAACGCTAAAATGCCACTGCGCTACGCATTATGTGGCTCTTGTCTATGTGTCTTATCAGTCAGTTGTGCTGGCCGGTACAGCGTTACATAGTGACGCCATAACAAAATCAATAATAAAAAACCTGCTTGTTATTTGTGCTGCCAGACCAGACTTTGACGGTGCCTGGTACTGCCTGCATAATGACGTCACAGAAAAATCAATAAAGTGAAAAGACTCTTTCATCTGTGCCATCAGCTACGGTGCTCGGTACAACCTGCGTATTAGCGTCACAGCCAAATCAATAAAGTCAAAAGATACTTTCATTTGTGCCATCATATCTCTACGCTGCTTGACACAGCCTGCATATTAACGTCACAGGAAAATCAATAAAGTGAAACGATACTTTCGTTTGTGCCATCAGGTCTCTACGGTGCTTGATACAGCCTGCATATTAACGTCACAGCAAAATCAATAAAGTGAAGAGACACTTTCATTTATGGCATCAGACCTCTACGGTACTTGATGCAGCTTGCATAATGATGTCAGCAAAATCAACATGATCAAGTGCGTCTGCTCAGTAACAATTTGGCTGTAGTTGCAAATGTCATATACCAAAGAAATATAAAACGCGGCCACTTATTCTGAAAATAAGATTGGTTTTATAAATTACAGGTTAGGTCAACTATGGACAATTTGTGAAAATAACATTATATACGTAGCAAATATTTTTTAAAACGTTAATTATTGTGGCAAAATATTTTTTGAATAATAGTTCAATTTGTAAAAATCTGTTTAAATTTAGGATCGAACAAAATACTTAAGGTCGCTAGCTTGACTAAATTTAAGCTTGAGCTTTAAGATACGAACGTGAAAAGTTCTGTCTACATCGCCAACAATGATGCATTGCATTGATAAAAATCTTAGATTTTCTCCTAACTTTGTTCACTTTATTAACAAATAGAGAGCTTATTTAGTGTATTTTGCAAACAATACTCAGCTTAGCCGCTCTTGGTGCGGGGAAATATAGTTTTCTATAAGTTTATCCCGATTACGCAAGTTTTGTGATTTGCTAACTGACAATGCTAAATTCACATCTGAGTCATGTGATTCTCAACGGCAAAAAATGTAGCTGCGCATGATCACTAACTTTCGGGAAAACAGTAAAGTAGAGGAAACTAAAATGCTAGTTTATATGAAAATGTGCTAATATCAAACAACGTACCATTCACAGCTTTTGCTACGAACTCAAGTACCGATGAAAATGTGAATATTTTGGTTGATTTTTGGAGGATCGTTAACATTCGATTAACTTACAAATCGTAGTAAGAGTAGTAACGGTTGTTCTACCATTGGAATTTTATCTAAAGTTACGGTTATCTTCTCATGCTATAGCTTGAAGTTTCATAGTATATCGTAAGTGCTAAATGTACCAGTTGTTTTCCAATTCTAACTTTTATGAGGAACTTATGAAAAAAATGAGCACACTGATTAGAACAATTTTCATCTATCAGAAATTTAGCTATCACTGATCAGAAAGCGCCGAGGACAAATGGGAATTAGAATGTAAGTACACTTGACGGGGACGGCGTAAACGTTATAGTAGAAATAAATCTACGAAATTTTTTTAGGAATCGGGTATAGTTTTACTTACCATATGTCATAAGTCCGCAACATAAGCGATTAGTTTGCGCATCCATTAGCTAGAAAATTTATTGATCAACTTGTAAGGAGTAAATAATATGCCAAGCACTACGAAATAAGTTTTGTCAGTACTTGCTTAATATGTGTTGTGGAGACAAACTTACCGAATACATGCTTAAGTCGCATGCAAAGGAAAAACGCTGCGAAAAATAACTGCGTTAGGGCTAACCGGATAACTAGCATATGATAAATAAATCATTATCAGTGCTACAAGAGTTTTCAGCGCATTAATGAAGGTTGTGCCGTTTTATGCAACCTACCAGGTCTCTGAAGCTGTAGAGTAGATACTTCTGGGTTATTCGACACACAGAAAATAAATTAAACTGGCGACTATATTCTTTCGCAAAATATAAAATCAGTTTTGTAAAATATCACCAGTCTTTCTTGATAATAAGCGGACAGTAAAGGATTCATTTCAAATAAAAATAACACAAGTGACATTACAGGCAAGGGATTGTAGAAAACATCTTTAAAACAGTTACTGAACAACTGAACACCAAATGTCAGTTCTCCTTTCGTATGTGCCCAAAACAGGACTGCACAATACACGTATATACTCAGTACGGCAAACTAGATATTGTTAAACTGCGTAATGCACAGCCCGCGCTCATTTCAAAGTGTCCTGCTTTTGAATTGTGAAAAATATGACTGACCAATTTTGAGTGACGTCACAGAAAAATCAATAGTGGAAATTTGGCTGTGGCCTGTGACTGTGCTACAAAGTGTATATGTAGAAAGCCAGTTCAACGCTAAAACCAGTCTAAAACTATATTAACATGGCTGTTAGTTTTTTTTAAATACACTGCGCGATAAAAACCAGTGTTTGGCGTTTTTAAAAACCTGTTGTGTGTATAGTAGAGTGTCGCATTCATGACAGTGCATGCAAACAACATGTGTAATGTTTGAAAAACCATTATGCTTTCAAATACTGAACTATACGCACCCGAAACTTCATATCTGACGTCACATAAAAATCAATCAAGCAGTCGTCAAGGCTCATAACTCAGGTTGGCAGCGAAAAACGCCAGCGCTATGCTTGGTCAATTTCCGAAAAAAAACTGCGTTTAATTTTTTTGGTTAGTTCTAATATAACCATCGTTTTCGATGAATATAAATATATTTTTAGTTGCGTTCAGCAACACTACCGATACATATTTAACCCATCAAATTAAAGCAGGGAATAAGTATCATTCGTTATATATGCGGTTGTCAAAGTTTATCTATTCAATGCTTATTAGCTCAAATGTTTTCTAACCTTTTTTTAATTTGTACCCCATAATATGTATGTAAGAAAATGTTAAAAAATATTTGTAGTGAAAGTAATGTGGAAGGAAGCCTGTTAATAACAGCTTAGCATGGGCTAGCCTTCACTCTTCAGTCAGTTTTTAATGCCTTCTGTGACGGACTGGCTGGAACTGACATTCAGAAAATTCAACAGATGGGCACAATTCTGAAATATGCAAGCCTAACGAAACTGCTCCGTAGCAACAGAAACTAAATTGCGCAATATAACTTATCACATTTTAAAAACTTTCCGGTTTTGTGCCAGTCTGTCACATGCCAACAACATATTGAAATTTTAACAAGCCTTTGCGTCTAGAGCTTTGTAGCTGACGTCACAGAAAAATCAATAAAGCGAAAAGTGAAGTGAAACAGCTTGACAATAAAATTTAATGCTCACAATTTATTGTAGAGCTGTCTGGGTTTTTCTACATCTGGGTAACTGGCTGGAGCTGACGTCACAGAAAAATCAATAAAGCGAAAAGTGAAGTGAAACAGCTTGACAACAAAATTTAATGCTCACAATTTAATGTAGAGCTGTCTGGGTTTTTCGACATCTGGGTAACTGGCTGGAGCTGACGTCACAGAAAAATCAATGTGGACAACTCTGAATAGCACAAAGCATAGCTCGAGATGGTTGCCGCCTAGCAACGAAAATAACACTAAGACACAGGCACACAGCTGGTAATTCGAGTTTATTGAACCACAAATTACGTTAATTTCAAATTTAATATAGGGTTTCTGGGGTTTGGGTATGGCTGAATATTTGAGGCGAAATATAATGGATTATTAGGACGCCACAGGGCTCATAATATGTCGGGTGGGGTGCAATTATGTGTAATTCAAATGTAGGGAGTGCCATCTGTTGGCAATAATTGTGTTAGTCAAGGTTATGAGACATATGTACGTTTAACATTTGAGTCACTGCGATTAAATGTAAGGAGTCTGGGTTATGCGTCATCGGTCTGCCACTGCCTTTTCAATATTTGATTCATCAGTAGGGCTGCTTAATAGGGGCACACCGACTGTCACACACATACACACACAAACTGAAATCAATAATTTTTTCTCAGCAAGCTTGAAAATTTTTGAAAGCCGCGAGATAGCTAAACTTTATTAAACAAGCGCTTTTGTTGACGAGCGTATACTTTTTATATATAACCACCAGCGAATAGGACACAGCTTTGGCGTGCTATAATTTTCCACGATAAGCCTGCTATCACTTATCAGCTCAACTAAATACGCTAGCTGGCCCAGAAATTTTGACACAGTTGGGAAGTTTGCAAGCTTTTAACATAGATAGCGCGCAAAAGTTTTGTTTGCCTGGCCTTTGTTAAAATCAATAAGTCACACGGGTAGCTAATGCTAAACCTAGGTATTCTCTTTAGCGCAAGTAACTTCTGGATCGTTTCAGCATTGTCATAAAACTTAACAACTTTAGTGGCTAGCTAAATTGCAGCGGCAAATAGGATTTTTTCTTTTGCAGAGTAAAATTCATGAGGTCAACTACAGGTGTTAGCAGTTCGTCAGTGGGTTGAAGCGGAGTTAGTTTAACACAAACAAAAAAATCTAATCGCAGTGTGACGCAAGTTTGTATGTATGTATTATAGCCCAACAGCAGGTCTTTAATTTTGATATGAATCATGCTCGTCTCCTGTATGAGCAATGGTTACATACATTGTGGAGCCTTTGTGTCAATATTCCAGAGGAAATATTAAACGCGGCCATTATTTGTGGATAAAATGATTTTTAAATCCAGATTTTTGCAGTTATTTACTGCTGAGTAAGAGTAACTCCACAGCCTCTCAAGCAGCACAAATTAGTGAATTTTAAACACTTTTCAAAGTCAAAAACCAAAACTCGACTAGTGTCAATTCTTCTGTTAAACAGAATCATTAATTCTGTCATGCAACAGCTCCGGTTTCTGCAACTAAAGAGTTTAAAAAATAGTTTATTATAATTTTAACTACACTCGCCGAGAGGGCCGCGTAATAACGTCACGTCGACAGCTTTAATTTATGCTGTGCTTTGAGTGTGTGTGGCAGTTCGCCTGGCACAATTTTTAGCGGTGTACGACGAGCTTCATCCTTCGCGAAAAGTGACGAATATGACCGAACGTAAACATTTGCTTTATGTAGTGCATTTTGCAGTTCTGAGAGTTATAAGTTAATTGAAAAGTAAAGAATTTAGGTAATTGAAAGGCTGCTCATTCTGGACTCCAAAAGGTCTGGGCCGATCCGTCAGGTTAATACCTATAGATAGACAACTATGATGATTGGGGGGGGTGGTAGGGGTTCACTCCCCTTCCCGCCGATTAGGGGACTCTAGAGGGAAGGTTTCGAAAATCTCAGCAAAACTGGGTAAAAATGGTACTTATTCTACAATTTTACAAAATTACGGAAGTTTTTATTCGATCAAGGGGGAGCAAAGTTTTTAAAACCGTTCAGCCAGAGTGAACCCCCAAATTTTTGACCCCGTGACATGTAAGGTTAGTTGCTCGTCGACTGTCTAATTAAAAATTGAACCTGAAGTTTGACAAAACCTGAAGTCAAAAAACGTAAAAAATGAAGTACTGGTAGTTTATAGTCAATTTCTAGGTGGGGATTGACAATAGGTGTTACAACTGGACTGATTTGACAACATTCTTTTGAACTTTAGTAGAACATCTTAATGTTAACAATTTAATTTGTATATTTCATTCGATTGCGTTTCGACTTAGACTGGGTCAAGTTTAACGCCTTTTGAGAATTACACTTTGCCAGTCTAAGATTTTAGTTTTTTATTTGTTGGTCGTGGATTTTGCACTCAACAAAGGAACCTTGCCCCTCGCCAACTTGTTTATTTGATTATAACTGAGTATTGGAAAGCCAGCAATATAAGAGCCTTTTTGTAGTATAACAAAATAATGATAATCAATCAATTATCAATCAATAGCTTTTCATTGACATTAATTTTAGGGCAGACTATTCCAAATTAGACTAGCTTCGAAAATTCTGACCATAAGTTTGCTGTGCTTGTGAATAGTCAATTTGACCAAATTGTTGAGACTTTGTTACTTTAAACTACAGTACGTTGAAGTTTATGAAATATGTATGTATACCTTTGCCATGTCCATTTATATAAATATATGTCACACATTGTATACACATTCGGTTGGACGACATAATAACTTCGTAACTAATTTTCTAATTTCCCAATTTCGACAGTAAATTTTAGTGGGTATAACTCAGATATAAATATATATATTCCAGTACTGTAGCGACATTAATGTATGTACAATATATCAATATATGACTACATTTTATTGGAGCTTTATGTATATTGGTAGCACTGGGAATAGTTTTTAGGTAGATTAAATACTCGTTCCGGATACCTCATTGATTCTTACAAATACTTAGCGGAAATAAATTGATTACTAAATCTGACCAAAATTATATACTACACTGTACAGTAGTCTATTTGTTATATTACTGACATACCTTTTTCTGCTTTGAAACAAAAGAGTTTTGTAAACTTACTTATTGTTGAAAAGCTATGGTCTAAATTAAGTAGCTAATAACAATACGCAATATAAATAGCAAATAGGCAATAATAAAGTAATAAAACGTAAGCAATAATTTGCCTGTTTTAAAGACGAAGGGAAGCAGAACCCAGTTGTGTACGTGCCAAACTATAAAAATATCTAGCCGCACGTATTTTAGGAGATTTTACTTGTTCGCTAATTAGGTATGTAGCCAAAACATAAAGCTATAATGTGTTTGGATTGTGGATAATTTGAGTGGAATGCATAAAGGCAGTTTTTAAGTTGGTTTAGTTAAACCAGTTCAAACTTTACTTGAAGTTAATTAGAGTTGGTGGGTGGATGGGAAGACCCCCCCCCCCCTAAACTCGTGGGTCCGGGGGGAGGGTCCCGAAAATTTTCTTGAACAAATCCAAAAAAGTGGGTAAAAATGGCATTTATATATTTAGTGTTTGAGTGACCTTTTGACCCAGTGCGCGTAGCAGCAAATCAACTGACAGCGGTTCTGGGGGCCAATTTCTAAAATGGATTCAACAGATTTATTTTAATCGGACTCAACGAGCGGATTTAACAAGCTGCAAAATCCAGTTCCTAAAAAACTGGATTTAACGGACTTAATTTGTCAGCCTGCATATTTTTAATCCGTTTAGTCGGACTCAGCTGAGCTTGCTGAAAACCATTGAATCCGGTATTTAGGATTCAAACCCGGTAGATCAGGAATTGGATTGGACTAAAATAAGTCCGTTTAGTCAGTCTAAAACTTTTAATCCGATAAATCCGAAATCTAATTCCTAAATTACGGGTTTAGTTAAGTCTAATCCGTTAAATCTGTTTTAGAAATTGGCCCTTAGCTATGTAGGTTCCGTTTATATATATCTACATGTGTATATGCGTGTTGAAAGCACTGACCTTAACTACCTTACGATAACTTTGTCACTGGCACGTGCACGCACGAACTATACTATGTGAGGTCAGGATTGTGATTTGTGACTGTGTCTCACTCTGGAGGAAAACTGGACCAATGTGCGCTCGCAAAAAATCATCAGTCCCCAATGAATGGGGGGAGCGTTTGATAGTTTATGGACAAAAAGACGCTCACACCTTCGTAAAGAGATAGAAAGATAATAACTCATTATGAACGTACGCTTCATACATACAGTCCCGGCCATAACTAGGGTGCCAATTTTCGCGAAAGCGAAGACCATTGCTTCGCAGCTTCGCGAATAATTTCCCGGTCATAATTAGTGTCCTTTCTTCACATTCCTTCGCAGGTCAAGGGGTCAGCTTGCTGTTGCACATAAGCTTGCATGCGCGTAGCCTTCGTATTTCACGCATTAGTCTGCGACTTGATAAACAAGCTGCAAATATTTTAGCTTTGCCTTCGCGCTCATTGAATGTTCGCGAATTCTCGAAGGGCCTTCGTATCTTCGCCTTCGCGAAGACGAAGGGACACTATTCTATTTCTGGCCGGGACTGTATGTGTATGTATAAGCAGCTAATCCTCTGACCTGCGAAGGGATGCGAAGAAAGGACACTAATTATGACCGGGAAATATTCGCGAACCGTGAAAAAAGGGCTAGCTGTATACATACGTTACGTAGACAACAGATGTAAATACATAATGTATAAATAAGTAAACGTACATATACTTACGTAAGGGCAGATTGGAGAATTCTAATCTGGGCCTGATATATCGAAGCCAAATGTTCGTCGTTGAAAATGTTTGTCGTTGAAAATGTTTCAATGAATTTATGATTTTTTTCAGAATGCTCAGCAGTTGATCGATACTTCCAATCGATTGCGAATCACTGAACAGGAAACAGAGCTCCTCAAGGATAAGTATGTCCAACGTTGGAACATTGCTGTTTAAATTTTCGGAATACTAACTTTCAGTTTTTAATTATCGACATTAAATGAAGCTGAGCAGTAAGCCAGTTTTGTAGGGTCACGATATATTCCGACTGAAACTATTTTGCTGACCTAAAACTCGTTTAGCCGATGCCATTATTAAACTCTGTTAAAACAAGCACTTCTGTTGACGAGCGCACATAATTCGACGTGACACAATAAAGTATTATTTTACCGTGTCGGTAAAATTAGGCGCGGCACGCACCAAAAGTTTTTGTCAGTACTACTGAGTTTTTCATTTTTAATCGAGTCTGACGGAGTCTGAAAATCTGTTTGACGATTACGTTTTACGTATGTGTAAGTACATACAATTTATGACCGGGGATTTAGAATGCTATAACATTTGATTTTTATATCATGCAAAGAAACAAAAATTAAAAACATTATTCTACTTTCGAAGTCAGAAAAAAATTGCAAAAATTTCAGAGCTGATGGGACTCGAACCCCCTATCCTGTGTTTCGCAGTCACACGCCTTAACCGTAAGGCCACAGCTCAGTTGGGTGACTCGATTGAAATCGTAACTAAATCTTTTGTTAAGAGTATTACAGGAAAAATTGCCCTGAAAATGATTCAAAAGAATCGATATTGCAGATCATCGATTTTCAATCTGCCATTGTCGTTTGTTATACAGAGACACGCACACACACACATACACACACACACACACATATATACACACACACACACAATGTGCGCGCTGCCAGTTGCACACAAGTCACAGCTTATCATTCCAGCAGGCTTCAGTGATGCACTGAAACTGAGCATGATTTACATGCAACTTAAGGCCCTGAGCAGCTTAGATTTATTTCAGGCTTACTCAGTCAGAAACGACGATTCTGAAACTGAAGGAGGAAAATCGTCAGTTGCAGGATGAGATTAATGATCTTAGACGGAGCAATCAGGTAAGGCTCCATTCACACTTACAGCCGTCTGTCCGAATTACGGAAAAGTCAGCACACTTTTGTAATCTTACCGTATAGGCGGATTATGGCTGTAAGTGTGAATCGATCCTAATACAATCACGGTTTGATGCAGAGTATGTGAAGGTTACGTAAATTTATCTTAGGGTCGATTCATACTCACAGACCCGTGTCTGTTTAGACAAAAATATGAAAAATCGAGCTCTAACTGATGTAATGTATTTTGTTTTTTCGTAATGTTGCTTGCTGAACAGACAAACATGCGCTGTCATCGACCCAAAAACGGTCGCTTATTGTTTAGCGACTAAATACAGGTGCGGTCTAACTGAATCTAATCGCTTGAGTCCGGTTCATACTTTTCCTTATCCTTGTCCCTATCGGTTTCTCATTGAATTCTAAGGCCCAGTCATACTTGTCCTAATCCTTGTCCCTATCGTTTTGTCCTCAGAAATTTTAAAGAATACATCGCCAAATACATTTTTAACGTTTAGTTGGGGCTGTGGGTTCCAGATCTTACACAAAACATTAGCTGTCACGCTTCTGCCAATTTTTCACAGCAACTGTCCGAAATTTGTCCTTGTCCTTGTGTCCTTAAGGACAATTAGTATGAACCGGGCTTTAAGCTACGGACTAAATAATCACGAATCTAATCCTCTTAATCCTTTTCAGCTCATCCTGGCCGAACACCTGTCCTTGCAGGCTGGCATTAATCTAATCCCCTTAATCTCCTTAATCATTTTCAGCTCTTCCTGGACGAACACCTGGCCTTGCAGGCGACGTTCAGCGCCATGGAGTCGCGCTATCTGCAGGTGCAGGAGGAACACGCAAATCTGCTGGAACGATGGAGGGAAATGAAACAGCGGGAGGTGGATCAGTTGAATGAGGACAATGAGAGGGCCGTCAGGTGGGCAAGCATATTTGTCCTTAAGGACAAAAGGACAAGCAAGGGTAGATACAGTGAAATTTCGGGTGCGGGGCGAAAATTTTTTGAAATTAATATTTTTTCAAGAGCTAATAATTCTTTGGCCGAATTTTAAAATAAAAATTGAAAGAGGTCGGTTCATACATAGTTGTGCTTAAGCACAAAGGGATGTTTGTTATTAGCTAGCTGCTGTGGGAAATTGAAAAGGATCGATTTAAACTTTCCTTAAGGACGTAAGGACAAGTATGTACAGCTCTTGACCAATAATTGTTGGGAAATTTTGAAAGAGGTCGGTTCATATTTGTCCTGGAAGGCATAACACTTATTTGGCTCGCTGCTAGGAAAAATTTAAAGTAGTCGGCAAATACAGTACTTGTCCTATGGGGCCTGGGGCATGGGGACAAGGACTGTTTTACCAATTGCTGTGAACAATGGTTTTGACTACTTTGGTATCTTTTTCCACTTACACAGTTAATCAATAGTTAGTTACTGAATAGTGAATAATGAATAATCTGGTATCAAGAGTACATAATGGGAAGAGTATGACATTCTTCCCATAAGCCAGCTTGGCAGCACGGTATATATGTTGCACATTAGCGGCTGAAAAGGTCTCAAACGGGATTGTTCCCAAATGGGTGCTACTAGGACCCAAGCGGGTCCTGCAAGTATCGAAATGAGCACGTACTAAATTAGAACGTTCCCATTTCGGTACATTGCAGCACATTTGGGTATGTACCTTGCAGGACCCGTTTGGGCCCTAGTGTCCATTTGGTAACGGTCCCATTTGGGAGCTTTTTGGCTGCTAATTTGCAACACATCCACCGCGCTGCCAAGCTGTCCTATAGGACGAGTGTCATAGTCTTTCCTTATGTACCCTCGATTTAAATTAAGATTGTATTTCAAATAGATTATATTGATTTATAAATCTCATTTTGCTATTTTCAGGAAACGCAGTGAGAAGCTGGTGCATGATATCGAAGTTGCCGTGGCGACTCAGGTGCCAATTAGCTCAGCCGATAACGAGTAAGTCATTGCGATATCAATTTATCGATTTTCGTTGTGTATCAAGAGTACATATTATACTACTTATGCCGTGTAAGCTCTTATGGCTCACTCACGCTCAAGATCAAATGAATCGATTCCAGTCTGACTAAATAAAATGATACTTCAGGCTCGATTCTTGCTTACAGCCGTATGTCCGTTCATCCGGTAAAATTACGAAGACGTCACGCAATAATCTGATCTTATACACGCTTTTTCCGGCTATACAGACATACAACTGCAAGCGTAATAGTGCCTTTCGGTTAAAGTAGCAATGTGAACAACTCAGAGTTGTGCACTGTGGGAATTAGTCTTGGCCATCAGTTAAAAACAACCAATCAGTCGGTGTTTTATCTTAATAAAAATGCGAGCTAAAGTGGGTCGCTGGTCGACTTTTATGGCGCGGGTTGGGTCGTGGGCTACCCTCAAGCATAGAGCCGGCCGCGGGTTGGGCTGGGTCGCGGGTCAAAAATTTTGCCCCGCGTCCCCACCTGCTTATACACCATTAATGGCGTAATTATTTCGTAATTTTTACGGCTGAACGCAGAAACGGCTGTAAGTATGAATCGATCCTTGGTCGAGATAGGAAGCTGTTACCAAGAGCATAATGGCGTCTCACTCTTCTACATAATGACGCCATTATGTACTCTTGCTGTTTGTTTTACATACCTTTGAAATTCGGCTTCCAAATGAACTTATGCTCCGGTAGGAACTTGCTCGAAATGAACAATCATATCAACACCCGCACGAAAACAGAACTAACAAATTTTAAAAAGTCTGAATTTTTCCAAACCGCCAAACAAAACTACAGCCTCCTGATTCTGTAATACGCAAAAAAATTAGTCAAAACAAAAAATCAGAGTTGAATATTTTGGCTGCTTAAATTTTGGTGAGAACTCTACATAACGTTAGCATTTTGAAGACAGACTACATACATACATAGATGCCTGTGTACTTTTATACTAAAAACGTTTGCCATAATTTGGAATATTTATTTTTAATAGAAACTACACATTATGTAATTTTTTATTCAACTAAAGTGGATTTGAAAAATTTAATGTATATATTTTTAATTTAATTAAATTATGTGTTTAATTAGCCGAATTCAATTCGAGGGTCTAATTCGAAACATGCGCAGACTAAAACCGGCTTTCCAAAGTCAGAACTAAAATAGTCAAAAAAAGGCTGAAAATAAGTAATTGCTAAGAAACAGTTTTATCCTTGAAGACAGTTGTTTACACTTGACCAAAGGATAGACAGTTAGGGTGACCATAGATTGTGAGTTAAAGCCCGGTTCATACTTGTCCTCAAGGACACAGGGACAAAGACAAGGACAAATTTTGGTCAGCTGCTGTGAAGAATTGACACGAGCGTTTCGGTCAATTTTTTGCATACTATCTGCAAGTGACTGCAGCTTTATTTGTTGTGAAAAGTTGGCTTATTTGTCCATGCCGTTTTCTTAGAATCGTTTAAGGACAAAACGATAGGGACAGGGACAAGGACGAGTATGAACCGGGCTTTTTATAGCTAGTCTTCAATTTGAATGGAAGAAAAATCGAAACAAACAAGAAAGAAAATTTTGAAAGAAATTGACTTCCACTGCGAAATAAATCAATTTGCGGCAGCTGTTCGCAGCTTCGAAGGCAAATAGTGTTTAATGGCCTGCTAAGCCTGCTCTAACACAACAACTGTCACCGGACCCGTCATGAAAATTCAAAGAAATGCAGTTGAAGAAATTTCCTACTTATTTTCTTTCAAGAAAGAAAAATGCAATAAAAAAATTTTAAAGAAAAATGGAAAGAAAATTTTACTGAAATAAATTAAAATTTCAGAAAAGAAAAAGAAAAAGGTGGCGTAATAAAGAAAGGGTGAAGGGGTTTGAAGGCAAAAAAGTGCTAATCAATCTTCCCGCTTCCAAGTTTCAACTTAACAATAATCTATTTTTCGACATACTTAATCCTAAAGTCTGATCAGAATAACGGAATCTTGAGACGACAGTTGGTGTGATTTTTATTACTACTCGCTGTTTGATGCTTGCAATTAGTAGTTATGTTTTTATCTCAGGGTCTAGCATTTTTGTCAGACTTTAGTAAGTTTGTCTGTTATCGTTAAGTTGAAACTGTTCACAGTGATCTAACATTAAAACATTTGGCTTTCGGCGTTTTTCTGTACCTTGTGACTTTAATCTCGAATTCATAAATCATAATAACTTGGAGAGAAACTTCCCTTTACCGACCTTCACACGGTAAATAAAGTTGATGTTATCTGCTTAAATACGTAGTACCTAAAACAGTACCGAAATTGTAGGGGTCTGTCAATTACGATTAATAAAATCTTTTCCACTAAGAAAGGCAGACCCAAATGCGCGCGTCAAAGATGCTTTACCGTAACCAAAACTTTGTCAGAAAATTATGAATTATCAATTTATTAATCAATTTAAATATCATTTGGGCGGGGTACTTCTTTCCGCTTACCGTCCCTCCAAGCCCTTGCAAAACATCTACAGTACTGTGCAAAAAAGTTTCCTGTCCGTCGGCGTACGATGAGCTTCATCCGTCGCGAAAAGTGACCAAGGTTGGCCGGAAAGTGACGAACAAAAAATTTTCTCAAAAAGTGCTCCCAAATATCATACACATTTTTAATGTAAATAAGTGAAAATTTTTTTCATTATTCACTTTCCGGCCACTGTTCGTCACTTTTCGCTTGGTCACTGTTCGAGAAGTATGAAGCTTGTCATACGCCGACGAGCAGGGAACTTTTCTACGCATGGTACTGTATGTACATGTGTGACGCCTATTATCACGTACATAATGTGCAACGGAAAGTTCCGGACGTATGACGATCTTCATCCTTTGCGAAAAGTGACAAACGGTGGCCGGAAAGTGGGTATGCTTCTTTACTCCGAGCACGAGAGGATTTAGTAGTGGCGCGCATTGCAAATGACCGTTTATTTCAGATTCTGTGACGTGGACGAGGCCATGCCAGTCTGCGCCGGCGCTTCCATTCCCAACCGCGCCAAACTGAGATTCGTAAGCGGTTTAAACCTGGCTCATACTTTTCCGTATCAGGAAGTACTTGTCCGTATGCAAAAGTATTTGTCCGTATCTGGAAATACTTGTCCGTATGCAAAAGTATTTGTCCGTATCTGGAAATACTTGTCCGTATGCAAAAATATTTGTCCGTATCTGGAAATAATTGTCAGTATGCAAAAGTATTTGTCCGTATCCGGAAATACTTGTCCGTATGCAAAAGTGTTTGTCCGTATCAGGAAGTTCTTGTCCGTATGCAAAAGTATTTGTCCGTATCTGGAAATACTTGTCCGTCCGTATGCAAAAGTATTTGTATTTGTCCGTATCCGGAAATACTTGTCCGTATGCAGAAGGATTTGTCCTTATCCGGAAATACTTGTTCCGGAAGAGCTTCTCCGTACCCGGAAAAGCTTGTCCGTATTCGGAAATACTTGTCCGTATTCGTAAGTACTTGTCCGTTTTCAAAAGAGCGTTGTCCATAACACAGTGCAGACATTTATCAGACACAGACTTTTATCTTGTCATTATCTTATCTTATTTTTTATTTAGTTATTTAAAATATTTAAAAAATGAAATTTCTTCAGGAAGCCCACGACGGTGATGTGTTCAGCGTTTGTTACGCGCCCAACGACAAATACTTTGCCACTGGGGGCGCCGACCGACGGCTGAAACTCTGGGAAATCAGCAATTCAGGTACAATTAGGAGCGCATAGAGGTAGTTTCGAGTTTCGTGAAGGCGCTGGGAATGGAACCTGTGCCGCTCGCGTCGGCGACCAGAATGCTAGCCACTACATCAACTCATTAGGTCTCGTAAGCCTTATTTCTCATTCACAACATTAATAGCAGCGTCACCATAAGTCACATTGGTCGAAACCGTTTTGACCCGTTGGCAATTCAATTACGGACAAGTTTACGGACAAACTATTTAGGTATTAAGTGGGTTTTGTAATTTAGGCAAGCAACAATCGATGGCTGTCTTGTCTGGCTGCAACCAATCGGTCATGTGTATCGATTTCGAATTTGATGTGAGTTTTTGGCCTTATTCTCTGGCTTTTTAGAAGTTGTGTAATATAATTCAATGGTTTTTGAAATAATTGTGTAATATTGCTGTAATAATAATATCACGCGTACATAATAGGATTTTGTACAATATAATGTAATCCTATTATGGTCTCTTGATAGTATTATTACAGTAGAAAATATTACAGTAAAAAGCAATATCTGAAATCTGACTGTGTGTATTTACATTGTGTGTATTCATATTTGTCAAATTTTCGTGTTTTTAAGTACCTAACCTGTCTAAAGATAGTAAATTTGTAATTTGACATGACTGTCAAATTATGTTGTTTCAAACATACGTAAGTTAATGTTCTTTATAAATGTCCTACAGGGATGACTTCAACTAGTCAGAAAGATTTTGAAATCTAGCTTTTTTTGCGCTGACTGGACATAACAATTTTGAAATTTTAATTGAAACTCGTCACATGTATAGGTACAGTGGTACAGGCCTCAACCTATTCAGGGTGAAGTACTCCCACCACATGAGAGCATTAACATATGGTCTGAATATCGCGTCTATTATATTCTATCCTTTAAACCGTAAGAAGATGTACAAACGCCTAATTAGATTATTGCAAATTTTCGACTAAGTTCAGATTCGTGCAACTTTTCAAATTATGAATTAAAAATTTTCAAAACTATGCTGTGTAGTAGATTTACGTTAGTAGAGTCAGTTGACAGAATATTACGATGATAGTTGCTAACAGATAGATATAATTTGTTAGTATTGAAATGATCTACGTACTTGAAATAGTCACTAAAACTCACAGCTCTATCAGAGCTTCCACACAGCTCTGTCAGAGCTTCCACACAGCTCTATCAGAGCTTCCACACAGCTCTATCAGAGCTTCCACAACACAGCTCTATCAGAGCTTCCACACAGCTCTATCAGAGCTTCCACACAGCTCTATCAGAGCTTCCACAACACAGCTCTATCAGAGCTTCCACACAGCTCTGTCAGAGCTTCCACACAGCTCTATCAGAGCTTCCACACAGCTCTGTCAGAGCTTCCACACAGCTCTATCAGAGCTTCCACACAGCTCTATCAGAGCTTCCACAACACAGCTCTATCAGAGCTTCCACACAGCTCTGTCAGAGCTTCCACACAGCTCTATCAGAGCTTCCACACAGCTCTATCAGAGCTTCCACACAGCTCTATCAGAGCTTCCACAACACAGCTCTATCAGAGCTTCCACACAGCTCTATCAGAGCTTCCACAACACAGCTCTATCAGAGCTTCCACACAGCTCTCAGAGCTTCCACACAGCTCTATCAGAGCTTCCACACAGCTCTATCAGAGCTTCCACAACACAGCTCTATCAGAGCTTCCACACAGCTCTATCAGAGCTTCCACACAGCTCTATCAGAGCTTCCACACAGCTCTATCAGAGCTTCCACACAGCTCTATCAGAGCTTCCACAACACAGCTCTATCAGAGCTTCCACACAGCTCTATCAGAGCTTCCACGCAGCTCTATCAGAGCTTCCACAACACAGCTCTATCAGAGCTTCCACACAGCTCTATCAGAGCTTCCACACAGCTCTATCAGAGCTTCCACACAGCTCTATCAGAGCTTCCACACAGCTCTATCAGAGCTTCCACAACACAGCTCTATCAGAGCTTCCACACAGCTCTATCAGAGCTTCCACACAGCTCTGTCAGAGCTTCCACAACACAGCTCTATCAGAGCTTCCACACAGCTCTATCAGAGCTTCCACACAGCTCTGTCAGAGCTTCCACACAGCTCTATCAGAGCTTCCACAACACAGCTCTATCAGAGCTTCCACACAGCTCTATCAGAGCTTCCACAACACAGCTCTATCAGAGCTTCCACACAGCTCTATCAGAGCTTCCACACAGCTCTGTCAGAGCTTCCATAACACAGCTCTATCAGAGCTTCCACACAGCTCTGTCAGAGCTTCCACACAGCTCTATCAGAGCTTCCACAACACAGCTCTATCAGAGCTTCCACACAGTTCTATCAGAGCTTCCACACAGTTTTATCAGGGCTTCCACACAGCTCTATCAGAGCTTCCACACAGCTCTGTCAGAGCTTCCACACAGCTCTATCAGAGCTTCCACACAGCTCTATCAGAGCTCCCACACAGCTCTATCAGAGCTTCCACACAGCTCTGTCAGAGCTTTCACACAGCTCTGTCAGGGCTTCCACACAGCTCTATCAGAGCTTCCACACAGCTCTGTCAGAGCTTCCACACAGCTCTATCAGAGCTTCCACAACACAGCTCTATCAGAGCTTCCACACAGCTCTATCAGAGCTTCCACGCAGTTTTATCAGGGCTTCCACACAGCTCTATCAGAGCTTCCACACAGCTCTATCAGAGCTTCCACACAGCTCTATCAGAGCTTCTACAACACAGCTCTATCAGAGCTTCCACACAGCTGTATCAGAGCTTCCACACAGCTCTATCAGAGCTTCCACACAGCTGTCAGAGCTTTCACACAGCTCTGTCAGAGCTTCCACACAGCTCTATCAGAGCTTCCACAACACAGCTCTATCGGAGCTTCCACACAGCTCTATCAGAGCTTCCACACAGCTCTATCAGAGCTTCCACACAGCTCTGTCAGAGCTTCCACACAGCTCTATCAGAGCTTCCACAACACAGCTCTATCGGAGCTTCCACACAGCTCTATCAGAGCCTCCACACAGCTCTATCAGAGCTTCCACACAGCTCTATCAGAGCTTCCACACAGCTCTATCAGCGCTTCCACACAGCTGTATCAGAGCTTCCACACAGCTCTATCAGAGCTTCCACACAGTTTTATCAGGGCTTCCACACAGCTCTATCAGAGCTTCCACACAGCTCTGTCAGAGCTTCCACACAGCTCTGTCAGAGCTTCCACAACACAGCTCTATCAGAGCTTCCACACAGCTCTATCAGAGCTTCCACACAGCTCTATCAGAGGTTCCACACAGCTCTATCAGAGCTTCCACACAGCTCTATCAGAGCTTCCACACAGCTCTATCAGAGCTTCCACACAGCTCTATCAGAGCTTCCACACAGCTCTATCAGAGCTTCCACAACACAGCTCTATCAGAGCTTCCACACAGCTCTATCAGAGCTTCCACGCAGCTCTATCAGAGCTTCCACAACACAGCTCTATCAGAGCTTCCACACAGCTCTATCAGAGCTTCCACACAGCTCTATCAGAGCTTCCACACAGCTCTATCAGAGCTTCCACACAGCTCTATCAGAGCTTCCACAACACAGCTCTATCAGAGCTTCCACACAGCTCTATCAGAGCTTCCACACAGCTCTGTCAGAGCTTCCACAACACAGCTCTATCAGAGCTTCCACACAGCTCTATCAGAGCTTCCACACAGCTCTGTCAGAGCTTCCACACAGCTCTATCAGAGCTTCCACAACACAGCTCTATCAGAGCTTCCACACAGCTCTATCAGAGCTTCCACAACACAGCTCTATCAGAGCTTCCACACAGCTCTATCAGAGCTTCCACACAGCTCTGTCAGAGCTTCCATAACACAGCTCTATCAGAGCTTCCACACAGCTCTGTCAGAGCTTCCACACAGCTCTATCAGAGCTTCCACAACACAGCTCTATCAGAGCTTCCACACAGTTCTATCAGAGCTTCCACACAGTTTTATCAGGGCTTCCACACAGCTCTATCAGAGCTTCCACACAGCTCTGTCAGAGCTTCCACACAGCTCTATCAGAGCTTCCACACAGCTCTATCAGAGCTCCCACACAGCTCTATCAGAGCTTCCACACAGCTCTGTCAGAGCTTTCACACAGCTCTGTCAGGGCTTCCACACAGCTCTATCAGAGCTTCCACACAGCTCTGTCAGAGCTTCCACACAGCTCTATCAGAGCTTCCACAACACAGCTCTATCAGAGCTTCCACACAGCTCTATCAGAGCTTCCACGCAGTTTTATCAGGGCTTCCACACAGCTCTATCAGAGCTTCCACACAGCTCTATCAGAGCTTCCACACAGCTCTATCAGAGCTTCTACAACACAGCTCTATCAGAGCTTCCACACAGCTGTATCAGAGCTTCCACACAGCTCTATCAGAGCTTCCACACAGCTGTCAGAGCTTTCACACAGCTCTGTCAGAGCTTCCACACAGCTCTATCAGAGCTTCCACAACACAGCTCTATCGGAGCTTCCACACAGCTCTATCAGAGCTTCCACACAGCTCTATCAGAGCTTCCACACAGCTCTGTCAGAGCTTCCACACAGCTCTGTCAGAGCTTCCACACAGCTCTATCAGAGCTTCCACAACACAGCTCTATCGGAGCTTCCACACAGCTCTATCAGAGCCTCCACACAGCTCTATCAGAGCTTCCACACAGCTCTATCAGAGCTTCCACACAGCTCTATCAGCGCTTCCACACAGCTGTATCAGAGCTTCCACACAGCTCTATCAGAGCTTCCACACAGTTTTATCAGGGCTTCCACACAGCTCTATCAGAGCTTCCACACAGCTCTGTCAGAGCTTCCACACAGCTCTGTCAGAGCTTCCACAACACAGCTCTATCAGAGCTTCCACACAGCTCTATCAGAGCTTCCACACAGCTCTATCAGAGGTTCCACACAGCTCTATCAGAGCTTCCACACAGCTCTATCAGAGCTTCCACACAGCTCTATCAGAGCTTCCACACAGCTCTATCAGAGCTTCCACACAGCTCTATCAGAGCTTCCACACAGCTGTATCAGAGCTTCCACACAGTTTTATCAGGGCTTCCACACAGCTCTATCAGAGCTTCCACACAGCTCTGTCAGAGCTTCCACACAGTTTTATCAGGGCTTCCACACAGCTCTATCAGAGCTTCCACACAGTTTTATCAGGGCTTCCACACAGCTCTATCAGAGCTTCCACACAGCTCTATCAGAGCTACCACACAGCTCTATCAGAGCTTCCACACAGCTGTATCAGAGCTTCCACACAGCTCTAATAGAGCTTCCACACAGTTTTATCAGGGCTTCCACACAGCTCTATCAGAGCTTCCACACAGCTCTGTCAGAGCTTCCACACAGTTCTATCAGAGCTTCCACAACACAGCTCTATCGGAGCTTCCACACAGCTCTATCAGAGCTTCCACACAGCTCTATCAGAGCTTCCACACAGCTCTGTCCGAGCTTCCACACAGCTCTATCAGAGCTTCCGCAACACAGCTCTATCGGAGCTTCCACACAGCTCTATCAGAGCTTCCACAGCTCTATCAGAGCTTCCACACAGCTCTATCAGAGCTTCCACACAGCTTTATCAGAGCTTCCACACAGCTCTATCAGAGCTTCCACACAGCTCTATCAGAGCTTCCACACAGCTGTATCAGAGCTTCCACACAGCTCTATCAGAGCTTCCACACAGTTTTATCAGGGCTTCCACACAGCTCTATCAGAGCTTCCACACAGCTCTATCAGAGCTTCCACACAGCTCTGTCAGAGCTTCCACACAGCTCTATCAGAGCTTCCACAACACAGCTCTATCAGAGCTTCCACACAGCTCTATCAGAGCTTCCACACAGCTCTATCAGAGCTTCCACACAGCTGTATCAGAGCTTCCACACAGCTCTGTCAGAGCTTCCACACAGTTTTATCAGGGCTTCCACACAGCTCTATCAGAGCTTCCACACAGCTCTGTCAGAGCTTCCACACAGCTCTGTCAGAGCTTCCACACAGCTCTATCAGAGCTTCCACAACACAGCTCTATCAGAGCTTCCACACAGCTCTATCAGAGCTTCCACACAGTTTTATCAGGGCTTCCACACAGCTCTATCAGAGCTTCCACACAGCTCTGTCAGAGCTTCCACACAGCTCTATCAGAGCTTCCACACAGCTCTATCAGAGCTTCCACAACACAGCTCTATCAGAGCTTCCACACAGCTCTATCAGAGCTTCCACACAGTTTTATCAGGGCTTCCACACAGCTCTGTCAGAGCTTCCACACAGCTCTATCAGAGCTTCCACACAGCTCTGTCAGAGCTTCCACACAGCTCTATCAGAGCTTCCACACAGCTCTATCAGAGCTTCCACACAGCTCTATCAGAGCTTCCACACAGCTGTATCAGAGCGTCCACAACATAGCTCTATCAGAGCTTTCAACCCGCCCTACCAGGGCAAACAAGTGAGTCGAACTGACTGGCTGAGTTTGCTGCTACGCCCTTTTATAGAGACCAGTTTACCCATGGCGGAATTTGCTGACGCATATTAAGTCTGGCGAATGTTTGCGTGCTAATGTGTGTATGACTTTCGCGTGCGGTGTGAGGTCAAGAGACTGACTTGCACCACACATGAGCTAAGGTAGCTTAGGAATATGTACGGCGGGTAAGTTGACGTAAGAAATATTAACTAAGTATTAATTAATAACTTAAAATAGAAGTTTTCAACGGTAATTACTGTATAAGTAGATAATTAGCTATTTTAAGTTTGGTTTAATTAGCAAGTCAAAAGCTAATTGTATTTAGGAGTTTACGCAGATGTGTAACAGTGCACTTGGTTACAAAAGTTAACTTGTTATTTTCAGAGTTGGATTTAAATATAAATACTTTATCAAATGAAAATCTACTGCTATGACTAGGGATGTCGCGGATGTCACTTTTTTGACATCCGCGGATGCGGATGCGGATATCCGCGACATCCCTAGCTATGGCCTGAAATAGTAGTAATTTGTGAATTTAAGAGTAATGTTTGAATAGTAGTAGTATTGAATAGTCTATTAGAATTTACTATATTTTGTACAATATCTGATTTATTTTTTAATTTAGAATTCTTGTATTCTGGCCACGTCTAACGACCACACCATTCGGATATGGACGACGGCTGACAGAAGACTTAGGGTACTTTTTCAATTGCTAAAATTTTGCTAATTTGTGTTAATAGGTAGTATTTTTGAGCAATAATCTTAGATAGCCTGTAGTATTGTGCATAAAAAAGTTTCCTGCTCACTGGCCAAAATTTTTTAACGATAATCTTACAAGTTGTAACTAATGTCTGACCAAAAATTGCCAAACCCTGAGTCAAAACAGGTGACGTGCTTTTTGTGACTACTCGCTGTACTCTTGATGCTTGCACTCCTTTTCGTTATGAAATTATATTTCTAACGACTGTGCAAAACTGGGTGATTCGCAAAAAAAATTTATTACGAATCACCTGTTTTTTCGGAATCTTTCGGTTTTTTTCAGCACACATTCGCTGGTCACAGCAACAAAGTGCACGCCGCCAAATTCGTTCCCGCCGCAAACAAAGTCGTGTCCGGATCACACGACCGCACCCTCAAAATATGGGATCTCCGAACAAGGGCCTGTGCGTGCCAATAATGTTTATCTGTGTGGTGGCGTGATTTTTTGTAATTTTGGCAGTTGTTAGAGGTTGAAAAAATGTGAATATAAAGTGTTTTAGCGCTTACTAATTTTGAAACTATGCTTGTGTTTGATTCGATGAGGTGTACATACATACATGTATGTATGTATTAGTCCAAAGTTGGGAATGAAAATTGAGTATTTGTAAGATATTGTAGTTAAAATGCTGTATTTTGAATAAAATTTAGGTCAATGTTTACCTATATTTTGGCCAAAAACGCCAAAATAAGCGACTTTTCAGCTGAAAAAATGTCAAAATTGCGTTCAGTTTGAGAGAAGGCGGTCGACATTTTTACTACGCTCCGGTTCCTTCCCAGGAAGAGAAGGGTTCTCAGAATTGTGATGTTGACGTGGTGTATTCCACTTGTGCCGATTCCACTTCTGCCGAACCGGATGTCAAAACTCAAGAATGGAATATTGTGCCTACTTTAATCCGACAAAACTCAAAAGTGGACTTCTGTCGAAAATTAATCTGTGCAAAACTCAAAAGTGGACTTCTGCCTAAAATTAATTCTAGTGAACCTTAAAAGCGAAATTATTAAAACGCTAGCTATTAATTGGCTTACTGAAAAACTAGTAAAGCTCCGCTGTAAGCTTACAAAAAGTTGTATTGTTAAGAATGTTGAATCGCAACCAGTATTAGGTAAGTTTTGACACTTTACGTTTCACAAATACATCACACATGCCGACAGTGTAGCCAGTCAACTCCCAAACAATAGGTCTTCAGTAATTATGTAAGGTCAATAAATAAATAAAGTAAGGACAATTAAGTCTGTTTAATTTGTTGTACCTGTCATTTGACATTTGAATTCTTTAACTGTAAGAATAATTTTAATATTTACGAATTTACTACAGTACTACTTACTAACTACATACACGCACACATACATAAATAATTGCTAATTGTAATTCGACTCATAAATTTTGCGCATTTTTATTGTGCATTTCTTAGTTTTTGTCAGAGGAATTTTAAGCAGAAATTCACTTTTCAGTTTCAAAATTATTAATTTTAGGCAGAATTCCACTTTTGAGTTTTGCACAGATTAATTTTCGGCACAAGTCCACTTTTCAGTTTTGCACAGATTAATTTTCGGCAGAAGTCCACTTTTCAGTTTTGCCTTGTAGGCAGATTTCCACTTTTGAGTTTTGCTAAACAAATAGCGGCAAAATAAAAGAGTCGGCAGAAGTGAAATCGGCATAAGTGGACTAAACCGTTGACGTACTATGTCTAATCCGTGTAGGGGTCAATTCATACTTACAGCCGTATGTCCGTTCAGCCTGCAGAATGACGTCACTAGCAGCCGAGTGCAGTTGATCAGCCAGCGCCTGTGGCGTCATTGTTTCGTCATTTTGCCAGCTGAACGGGCATACGGATGTAAGTATGAGCCGGCAAAATTACGAAATAATCACGCCACCAGGCTTCCGGGCTTTTTAGGCGAGAAGACCATTTTCGCGGGCTCCATTTGCAACGACCTGGTCACGTCGGAGGGGCCTGGCGCCTCGGTCATCAGCGGCCACTATGACAAAAAACTGCGCTTCTGGGATCTCAGGGAAGCCGACGAGCCCTCCAAGGAATTCCCCATGCCCGATAAAATCACCTCACTCTACTTGTCCACGGGTAGGGTTAGGGTAGTATCAAGAGTACATAATAGTTGACGGGTAGGGTAGTATCAAGAGTACATAACAGGTAGGGTAGTATAAACAGTATATAATAGTCGACGGGTAGGGTAGTATTAAGAGTACATAATAGTCGACGAGTAGGGTAGTATCAAGAGTACATAATTGTCGACGGATAGTGTAGTATCAAGAGTACATGAATGTAATAATAATCATCTATAGAAGACTCTTCTGTGTAGAGTGAGACATTAGTATGTATGTACATACTGTCACATTTATCAATTTGGCCTAACCGTTTGGGAATTGCTTAGGAACAAACCGACAGGAACAAGTATGAACCGGGCTTTACTCTTGCTCTGCTCTGTAATGGAAGCGAAGGATTTAGCTTAAATTTTAGAAAATAGTGGAGCTTGTCGCAAGTGTACTTACTGTTAAAGATTACCGTACCAAAGTAAAGCTTGTACTGTTACAAAAGGCAAAAATGGAAAAACATGGAAATAAAAATCTGCACAGTACATTGTGTTGAATTGTCGATTAGCTTTACCCTAGTCAAAAATTGGCAATAGCGTTTTTTCTAATTTTTTCACATCTGCGATGCGAATTCACGAGGGTTACAATGTGTGCAAATTTGAAGCGAATCGGAGAACTGGAAATTTTCACTTATACAAGTAGCCCCCCCCCTTAAGTATAATTCTATCTTCTTTGGTTTAGATTTAGGCTTTGGGAATCTATTTTTTATTGCTTTGTTTTTGCAGACCGCAACTTTGTGCTGTGCTGTTGCCGAGATGATACTCTGCGAACGTTTGATCTGAGACAAAACAGGGTGGTCAAGGAATTCAAGTTGGTGACAAACTTTCCTGGATTTGTTTATTTTTTATTCATTTATTTATTTATTTTTTTACGGATTTACTGAATTAGATTTAAAATTGTTTGATTATTAATACAACACATTATTGACGTTTGAAGACATTTGACGGTTTGCCGTGTGCTTGCTTTATCTGAAACTGGGTAGCTATTAGCTAAAGTCTGACGAAAAATAGTTGTACCACTTGAGAAAACGAAACATGTGATTATATTAGCAAGAGTACATAATAGGAAGAGTATGACACTTTGCCCATTGGCCAGCAAGAGTGTACTGTGTGTGTTTCCAGTGACGAACACTTCCGGACGGGCTTCGAGTTCACGCGGGCGGTGCTGAGTCCGGACGACTCGCTGTGCGCCGTGGGCTCAGCCGATGGCTTCGTCTGCATCTGGAACATACTCACCGGTCACATTGCCAAAGTCCTCAAAGGGCACCAGTAGGTGGTTTCGGGTGGCTATAATAGTCACTGAATCGTAGGGATTTATAAACCTAAGCCACAGCCAGAACGAAACCTACATAATTCAGGGCAAAATCAAGTACCCGTACTAGAATGTAGAGTTTTTGAAACATAATTTTTATATGCCTTAAGGCTTGATTCATACTTGGAGCCGTATGTTCGTTCAGCCGGCAAAATTACGAAATATATAATCACACCAATAGTATACTAGAATTCAAGGTCCACCAAATATTCACGCCAATAATGGTGTATAAGATCAGATTGTGGCGTGATCATTTTGTAATTTGCCGGCTGGACGGATATATATACGGCTGTAAGTATGAATCGGCCTTTATTGGCCGAGATTCACAAAAGGTTTACAACTTGGGCTCAATTCGAAATTAAGTTAGACTCAAGTGGATCATTTTTTATAAATATTTCAGTGGGTCTAGTACTGTGTAACTCTCATACTTATTTTTAATGAAGAGTCTGAATTTAAGATACAACTCTGAAGTTATTCTGAATCTAAAACCATTATTAGTAATTTTCACACGGTGTAGATACAGATCCGCTTTATCTGCATGGTTTTTTGAAACCTGTTGCATGAATGTTTTAGATGCAGCGTAATATGTTGTTGTTGGTCTCGGTCCGGCCAAAGCATTATCTCTGGCGACAAACAGCATACCGTCATAGTGTGGTCGGATTATTAATTATTGTGTCAATTTATCACCAATGCACTTGTAATTTAATGTATACTTCTTTATAATATTATGAAATATTATTACGTACCATTTATTTTTTTATTCTAAATTTTGATTGTCTATTTTTTAATATTACACGCACTGTTTAAGTTTTAATTCAGTGGGACTGGCCACCAATATTGGTGATTTACTAAAGTCTGACCAGAAATTGCTGAACCCTGAGACATAACCATGGCTTCATTTTTGTGACTACCCGCTGTACTCTTGATGCTTGCAATTGTTCTTTTCGTCATGAAATCGCGTGTTTTTGTTTCTTAGGTTCCAGCATTTTTTGGTCAGATTTTATATCTATGATTTCATATTTCGGTATTTAACAACTGATTCAATTTCCATTTGTTTATTGTTCATTATGTTTTTATCGTTGAGGTCGTTATATAAATAACGATTAGCGAATGTATATATGTATGCGACACTTTTTATTATGTTGTGTTGTGAGTTTTTATTTATTTTTATGTGTTACTGAAATTTTTTGCATTATTTTTTGTCACTTTGTTAGTGGAGTGCTGATTGCGGTTGTAAGCCTGGTCAGCCACTAAAATCACGAAAAAATCACCTTTATTTTTTAGCTTGATTTATGGTGGTACTAAGTAGTTCCAGAATCGCAGTTTTTCCTTTATCAATTTTTTAGACAGTCCAATTAGGTAACTAAGGGCCTATTCCTTTACCGGATTAAAGGGTCAAGTATAATCGGACTAAACGGTTTAAAAATTAAACTTGAAAACGCCATTCCAAAACCTCCGGATTAAACGGACTGAACTTCTAGCGCGCTGTTTTTTAATCGGACTAAACGGACTTAACTATGCACGCTAATGTTAAGCGTGCATGGTAAGTCCGTTTAGTCCAGTGGTAGTTGTGGAATGGGGTCAGACTAAAATTAAGCAGCTGACTTATTTCAAATAGTTTAATCCGTTTAGTCCGGTTTGTCATTCCAAAACCTCGGACTAAAATAAGTCCAGTCCATACATGTATGAGGGGGGGATGGGGGGGACCCCCCCTAAAATCGAGGACCCGGGGTGGAGGGTCCCCAAAATTTGGGCAAAATTTAGAAAAAATGGCAGTTTTTAGCGAAATTTTTAGAAAATTTTGCAAAATTTAGGGTATTTTTGGTCAATCTGGGGGGGAGGGCACCCAAAATTTGGCCGGAGAGGCCCCCCCAAAATTTTGACCCCGTTACATGTATGGTCCAGTCCGTTTAATCCGGTAAAGGAATAGGCCCTAAGCTTGTCTTGACCTTACAATTTATTACTAATGAAACATTATGGCAATAAGTTTTGGGTGTAGGTATGTAGTTTCGTTAATCTTTTTCTTTCTGCTGTACTGATAGCTTTGGAAAAGAGCTTTAAAAAAATCTTGTTAGAAGACTGAGAAAATGGAACCACCATCATAATTATCATAATTTTGCCGGCTGAACGGACATACGGCTGTATGTAAGTATGAATCGATGCTTGGACTGGAAAATTCATAAGTAACTAATCTAATTCTGAGGTTTTCGTGCTAAAAGTAAACTTGGCTATATTTAATATTTAATATATTTCAATCTATTTCGTATTTTTTGATGAGCTTGCGAAATATTTATAATTTGTTTTCAAATCCTTTTTTACACCTTTAAAAAACAGTAGTTTTTGTATAAATATTGTTTCTGTTTGTTGCTTGCTCAATGTTATTGTAATGTAATATATTAATTTGCACAAGGCTTTGAGTAAAAAAGTTGATTTTGCTCTGACTTGGTGTAAGGTTTTTTAGGCAAAACAATTTAGCCGGAAAAATTACGGAGTAATTAGTTACAAGCTGATACGGTAGCCTCGTAGTGGCGTGAGCGTGAGTATATATTTCGTAAATTCACTTACTTACCTACAGCTGTACGTATCGACCCCAGTGGTCATTTATACTTACAGCCAAATTGCCAAATTAATTTATTTTACAAATTTACATCATAGCGACACCACCTCGAAATCCATATCATCTTGCATTAATTCGTTACGACTAAATCCGTAAATGGGATTTTCTTCCGTCCAAAAATTCTTCTCCACAATTTTCTTTTCTTTCTGAGGCCATTGGTAATTTTCTAAAGGATTTGGCGATAGTTGGAAATCAGTAAATTTTTCTAAGCTTATATTTTTGCCATCAGGGATGAAAAATATTTTTTCCTGGTCGGTTTCGAACCGATTTTCCTGGAATTTCGATTTCGTTTGGAAATTTGATGAAGCCTTTTGTGGAATTTTCACTTTCGATATCTCCAAATTATCTTTTTCTCGCCGCATGAGATCGTAAACGTTGAGGGGGGTCGAACAAACGTCGATAATTTGGTTTCCATGCGAATGTAATCTTTGACCGATATTTCGTAGATCGCTTTTAGACTGGTGGGGTTGGGAGCGGAACGAGTTGGAATCGATTTCGATCAGATCTTTGGATAAATGTCGATGTCTTTGATTCAACTTGGCTCCCCTTATAGCTGGAATGCAACACCGTTCGATAAAACACATTAGAGCGATTAATAAAATGGTCACAAACAATAGCAGAATCAATGCAAAGGCCCACCACCACTCAATCCAGAACTGCAAACTCCCCGGGGTTGCCGCGGCAACGGGCGGAACGATTTGGATTGATAAAATGGCAGTCGATTTGAGCAAGTTGTTACTAAATCGATTCTGGAGGCACATCTAATGCCTGAAAAAGAGTTATTGCAAGTGTGAAGTATGTCTAACTAAATTTGAAAAGTGTGACTTGAGCGTTATTAATAGTGAAAAAACATGTCTAAGAAAACTTTCATAAACGCAATCGGTCATTATACGCCCGATTCGTTACGAATTTCGTAGATTTTCTCAAACCATCGTTTTAGCTCAGTTAAAATTTCAAACCTGCAGCACTGTTTTGCTGAAATTTCAACTGAGCTAAAACCATAATTTAAGAAAATTTACGAAATTCGTAACTAATTAGGCGATATTTTGTAATCCTACGTGCAAATCATATAAAAACGTACGTAAAACCATGGTTTTTAAAACCAACTTTGTGAAACCCATCCTGATGAGTTTAGAAGCATTGGCTGAATGTTTTCACAAAAGTTTGTGTGTGTGTGTACCACTGAAAATCTTCGTGTAAAAATTGTCTCATTTGGCCAGGTAGTTTTCTTGGAACTGCTGGAGGACAAAACGGTTGGGACAAGCATAAGGACCAGTATGAACCGGGCTTAACAATATCTTTTTTTACAAAAAAGAACCCAAAATGGGCCGTAAGATAGCTGTAGAAACTATATAAGTCCTTGAATTGGCAAATGAATGTCATAAAAATGTTAAATTAATAGTTGGAATTGAGTTTAGTGGTCTGAAATTGGTCTAAGGCACGGGGTGATACCGGGAAATGAGTGTTTACGGGCAGTTTTGAAAAACAGTTTACTCATAAGACTGGAAGGATGGATAACTGGAAACAGGGAGACTTCCGCGACTCCAGAAATACATACATTAAATACATATATTACTGAAACCGAGAGTAGATACATAATAGGAAGAGTATGACACTGCTCTATGATAGTCAAGTTGCCCCCGAACGCCCGATTTCTGGAGAGCTCATACATATGTATGATACATCAGATATTCTGAAGTCAGCACGATAATAAGTTCTATTCTGATATCAACAAAAAGTATCCAAACAGTGACTAAAGCAAAAAGTGCGGAATCTCGAGAGAAACCAAATCACGTAATTGTGAAGACTTCTTCTTGAATGCGTGTGATTTGTTATGGAACTATGTAACCTACGAAAGCGGTTGATTTTGTGTCAGGGTTGAGCAATTCTCGGTCAATTAAAGTTTTTTCTACCGATTTATAAAATAATCAGCGAGTATGTTTGGCCAAATATGTATATATAGCGGTAAAGAAGAGAGTAGATAATTCTGCTAGTAAAGGTAAAGTTACAGTTAAAGATGAAATTAGTGTTAGTTAAGGGACGAGAGTGAAAAATTATGAGATTTTTTATTTTTGCGCTATCAAACAAGTTAAAGCACATTGTTGACCTGAATCGTGAAATTTTCTAACTTAAACCGTCATTGTATAATGGCTTTAGTCATTTTTTGACCCTAATTTTTACCAGTGCTACAGATAATCTTACCTGGTATCTCTGAAAAGAGGAAAAAACTAAAAACCTACAAACCTAAAAAGTTTGTAGCAGCAATCAAAACTATAAGTGAACTTCAACATTAAGTGCCAAAAAAGGTCACGGAAGTGTAAAAAGGGGATTCCTAAATGACTTGTTTCGAATTAAGCAATAAATGATGATTCTTGTTGGAGGCAACATCTGCAGGTCATAAGTCACGACTGTTGCGTGTTGTTGACTTTTTGTTGCCAGTTGTAACCAGCCAAAATGAATTGCCAACCCAACACAATGACGCACAAACTCAAAACAATTGCGGTTTTTAGGCTATTGGAAATATTACCAGAGGAAAATTAACCAAAGTTGTGGAATTTTGAAGTGCGAAAATTTGCTTTAGGAGTTTTACGAGCTGTTGAGTTGAAAAACAATGTCAATGGCTTTGATAGTAAATTTTTACACCATTTGTGTCGCTTATCGGTGCTATGTGAACTGACATGTAAAGGTTTCTGATGAAAACATGCACATCAAATAGAACTCAGACTTTTTGACCGTTTGCACCAACATTATTCTCGAGCTAGGCATTCTTAGTCTTTTGCTGTATGCAATACTCACCATCCTACAATATTCAAAAATTATATTAATGTATGGTGATTACTGATTAGTTAATAGGAAAATATTATCAGAAAGAACGAAAACAAATCTACCTAATGAATACGTCCTTAGGGTTAAATGAGATCAGATATTCTTGACTTATTCTATTTTCGAGCTATTCTAGGTATTTTGGTGCAAGCCAGTGTTTGTATAAAAAATTTGACTAAAATTTCCTATCGCATCTGAGATGCCCCATAAATCGCAAAGATGACGACAAGAAACATGGCAAAAACTAATTTATATGTTAAAGTTCCTGACATCTGACTTTTTGAGTGAATTATTTGGTATTGATGATGTTTATGGGCAGCAGTACTATTATACACTAGCTCTGGCTACAGTGGTTAACATGCTTGCACTCCAGGTTTATCGTATGCAGGCTACATCGGTAGGTTTTATGCTCCTTGTTTCGGCATCAGCGGTTCAGTTTGTCCCGGTTCCGTTCATCCGTTTTCCAATTGTGCCAATGTTCGTACTGAAGT
>JASANF010012540.1:0-20429 GCA_030248245.1 Trissonchulus sp. WLG1_4 | reverse complement strand
CTCAAAAGCCAATGCTTTCTGGGTACCTGTGTGTTAGTACTAGAATATCCACACAAACATATGTCGGTTATCCTTAGCTCCTTACACCACAACTCAACTACTTATTCGGACCTCACGTCCATGTTACTCCGTTGTCGGTTTATTATCTATTTAATTTGCAAACCACTATTTACGAAATTACTAACTTTCCTTCAAAGGAGTACCTTTCTACTTATTCAGACTTCGTGTCTACGCACCTTTCTACTTATTCAGACTTCGTGTCTATGACAAATATATTTTTAAATCAGATTTTCAGCTGTAACAGTAGTACTAGCAGAAATTTCCTTGAATAAAACCAAAATTATATCTCATTCGTTAATTATTTTCCAATCACAGAATTATCTTTTTCTTATAATCTATATCCTTTTAGCCAACCGGAAAAGGACTTTGCTGGATACACCTAACAACTGCTCCGACACGGCCCAGGACAACGCAACTACGACCCCTGCCTCGAGTTCCTCTAACCCGGATAGATCCAGACGGCGTAAACGTAACAAATGATCGGCTCCTCGAACGCTATAACGAACACTGATGAGCCTTGCACCAGTAACCAGTTGTACCCATGTTGGCCAGAGGATCGGACTAGCTCGAATCAAAGCTAGATCAGCTTGGAACTTACTACTGTTAGACGTAATGAACAGAACTCTAAAAATCATAATGTGATTATACGCGGTTGGGAAGAGGAAAAAGATGAAAATAATGCGAGCCTAACTGAAGCTGTCTTTAGACTTTTTAAATGCGCAAACAACATTTTGCCCAATGACCCGAAAATACAATGGAAAGATATTAAGGTGATTCACCGTTTTCGTGCTAGATCGGATATACGCCCCATTGTTGTCGCTTTTATATACCCAAAGTGGGTGGGTTTGGTTATGAAAATGTAGGTAAACTAACTAATTTCAGTTGGACCGCAAAAGAAGGGCTTACGCCCAATTTCGGTTAGTCGTCATTATGAAAACATAAAAGCTAACATGGTTTCGTTTCTTCATTTGGTCGAACTTAAAAATTATTGATAATAAGTTATGTAATGCTGGAAATGTTTCTGTGGATGAAAGACCGCAAGATCCTGTTATTATTATTAATAATGATAGGTACACGGTTTATAATCTGCCTGATACTTTCTGTGACCTTGTAGGCCACAGATACAAATCATAACTCATAATCATGGGCAAGTTGACGATAGCTATATTGACCATATACATTGACATTGACATCGTATTACAATATATCAACATATCACCCTTAACACATTCTATCATAAACCATTAAACCTAACACTAATAATTTAGCTTTATACACATTTTGACATACACTTACACTTTATTACTAAAGTCAGTATGGGAGCTGACTGCTCTTTTTTTAAAAAACAGCGTTTTTCACAATTTTAAATGAAACAATTATAAACAACACCTTTTCAGAGGTCTTAATTTGTAGTTTTGATTGAGTTTCGTTATTTAAAATTTTTTTGCGCATGCTAATATTTCAGACAAAATTCACATGCAAGTCACGTGACTGTCTAGACAATTGTCCGTTTACTAGTTTCAAACTTCTATTTTCATAATAAAATGTGGCATAACCTCTTGTACTTCTGTTAGCCAAAAGCAAAGTTAATGTAGTTTTATTTTTATTAGAAATATAATTATTTATTGCGCTCTCATATCAGTCATGGTTTTTTCCAGAGCAGTAACAATTAAACATCAATAGTAATCGAAGAAGCGTGGCCGAGTGGTCAAAGGCGCTACTTCAAGATTAGTGTATTATTACTGCAAGGGTTCGACCCCCACAGTTGTGTTTGTCCAAAAAAAGTTGGTACTGTTGTCTGCAGAATTATTTTTGAACTAAAATTTTTGTCATTAACGTGTCCTGAGTGCTGAAATCAAAAATAGGAAAGTAAAAGTATCAAAAGTAAACTGACAAATATGGATTTCGCACTCAACAAAGGAACCTTGCCCCTTTTGGGGCCTGCTTGTTCCGTTGCATTTATTTTTTGCTGCTTCAAATTTTTTGTGCCCATGGAAAGGAACTGATTTTATATAATTATAAATTCCACCAATCTTAAGTTTTTGTTGTGAAAGTTGAACAAAGTTAATTTTATTTACAACAACCTAAATGACACCGCCAATTTTTGAAGCTCTTCATTCGATACATTTCGACTGCATCATTTTTTGCAGTACAGTCTTCGGCTCAAGCGTGAATGTACAAACAGAATGAGTAGGCACGCAGACTCTCAAAATCACTCACAGAACGGCTAAACATGGACCTGGCACAGTTTTCCAACCGATATCAAAACCAATAGCACTAAAACTTGCGTCATCAGTGGCAGAATTTAAGATAGCCGTGTATCCTATTCGCAGTATAATCAATATTAATGATCTGTATGTACCAGCGGTGACCAAAACCGGTTTTCCCTGCAGTAATAAGTTGCACATGATAGTGTGATTGTGCATGTGTGCATGTTCGCCAACAACACACTAGGGGCAGGACCTGACTGTTTTCTTCGTCGCAATTATTGACTTAACTTTGTGTATACGCGGCGGCTGAGGCCGCCGCGTAAAAATGTGATGACCAAAAACCTTGATTAAACCCTTTTTTGCCCTTATTATCAATTCATTAGTTTTAAAATAATTTCGCGACAAATAATGCTAAAATGAAAACTTTTGCATGTTAAGCTTTCCTTCAGGGCAGCGCATTTTGAGCCTGCTGAAATACGCTCTTAGGACTGGACCACGGGAGAGTGGAGGGGGCTTAGAGAATTACATATATGTGTGTGCGGGCTTTCACTTGCCTCATCGGTCGGTACACAACACTGGTCAGGGCCAGATTTATTGAAGCATTTGTCGTTGAAAAAATTTTCAAACGTAAACATTTTCTACGACGACCACTAATTGTCCTGTAATTCCGCGTTAAATTCAGCGTTTGCCAATGTTTCAATGAATCTTAATTTTCAACATTCAACATTTTGCTTCGAAAATAACTGGCTCAGATAATCTATGTATGATATATACTATGCTATTATCGTAGCTTCGAAATTCATAGTCTTTTGTCTAGTCTAAAGTTATCACAGCCTAAAAATTTATATGTTGATAAAAATAAATAAACAAAAATACATCAATACAAATAAATTTATCGCCAAAATCGCCAGTTTTGAAAAATTAAGTTCAAAACAGTTAAATTATATGGTTGGTGTGAATTTTCCCCCCCGGAAAATCTACCCCGGTGCAAATTTTCCGGGGGGAAATTTACACCGGGGTAATTTTTCCGGGGGGAAAATCCACAGGGGGGAAAATTTACACCGTGACACCGGCTCATACTTGTGCGTAAGAGTATGGAGAAGGACAAGGATAATGACAATTTTCGGTCAACGATTAGCATTGACAGATTCGTTTCGTTAATTTTTTTGCACGTGCCTATACTGTTAGGACTTGACATGAACTAAAGCTATTGGCTGATTAGGTGAGGCACTGCTTCGGGACAAAATGGTAGTGACCAAAACAAGGACGAGTATGAACCGGACTATATTTCAAATGAAGGCGAGGCTAGGCAGTAGGTAATAGAGGGGTGTGTTTTAGGTTTGCTTGAGCATGAAGGCTACCTCAGTGCTGCTGTGCCTGCTGCCTTGTCTGGCCACAACTCTTGCCGCCTGTCTGCGCCACTACGACAAAGCGCGCGGGGTCTTCTCGCAGTGCGGTGGCTCCAACAATTGCCCCCAGGGATATGCCTGCATGTATAACCCTGACGTGCTTGGTAAGCTCACCACTCACGGTTCACGTCAAGCATGTCGCTAGCCACTTGAGATACATATACTTTAAAACACGGATCATAGTTGTGCTTAAGGCAGCGCTCTGACTATAATTCAACAAGACTCTTCTATCTCATGAGCATACCTACATGTACACGGGGTCTCGGTTTGGGGGGGGGCTTGTCCCGAAATTTTCGACATTTTAGGGGGGCTTGTCCCGATATTTTGTCCCAAAAACGCGAAAATTTCCAATTTTTGCTAAAAAATGGGAAATTTTTGCTAAATTCCGAAATTTTTAGCGATTTTTTCGTTTTTTTTGTCATTTTTGAAGCATTTTACGGCGATCTGATATCTGAAGCGATTTTGGGGCTTCACAGAGGGGGGCTTGTCCCGACTGGTCAAATCTGAGGGGGGGCTTGTCCCGGAATTTCAAATCTGGGGGGGGCTTGCCCCCCCCCCAGACCCCCCGCCCCCATGTACATCTGTGCTCATGAGAAAAGTTAAGCTACCATATCTATCTCTTAGGGGATATTCCTTTACCGGATTAAAGGTTAATCATAATCAGACTGAACGGTTTAAAAATTAAGCTTAAAAATGCAAAAGCTTAAATCCAAAACCTCTGGATTAAACGGACTTAACTTTTAGCGCGCTGCTTTGTGATCGGACTAAACGGTCTCAACTATGCATGCTGATGTTAAGCGTGCATGTTATATCCGTTTAGTCCAGAGGTAGTTTTGAATGGGGTCAGACTAAAATTAAGCCGCTGACGTATTTTAACTCGTTTAGACCGTTTAACCCGCTTTACCATTCCTAAACCTGAGACTGAAATAAGTCCAGTCCGTTTAATCCGGTAAAGGGATTGGCCCTTAGACCAATAAAACTATACTCAAAAACTCTGTTTTTGAGAATGTCACGGTCTTTCTAACCTGATAGTTTTCTTTATGGCCCACTGGTAGTGTTGTTTTAGTATAGAAATTTTAGTTTAGTTTAGATACAGTTATAGTATAGAACCCTCTAATTAGTTTAGTTTTGATACAGTTATAGTATAGCGGCTCAAATATAGTTTAGTTTTAGTTCTAGTTATAGTATTGGCTTTTCGCAGGAGTTTTAGTTTTAGTTATAGTATAGTTTTAGTATGGAGTTTTAGTATAAAGGCATTTTGACGGCGAGCGTTTCTTCCGATTTTAGAATTGCATTCTACTTTACTCTAGCTTTAATTTTTTAACGATTAAATCGAAGTTAAATTAAAAGTTAAAAGTTAAACTTTCACTTTTAATCAAAGGCCTATTCCTTCAGCGGGCTACATGGACTAAATTTGAGCCGGGGTTGAGGAATGGCTCATCAGACTAAACTGTAAAAATAAGTCAGCGACTAAAGTACATGCTGTCCAAGTCCTTTCCTAAACTACCACTGGACTAAAACAATTAAACTTATAAACTCGTTGGCGTGTATAGTTATGTACGTCCGTTTAGTCTGACTCAAAAAGCAGTGCGCCAATAGTTAAGACTTATAATTCGGTGATTTAGTTATGACATTCAAATGCATTACATGATTTTAAACTGTTTGGATTAAAATTTACTCCTTAATCCGGTAAAGAAATGTCCACACTGGTATAGTAGAGAAGCCATATGTGAACCGGCCCAATAGTGGATCACTAGCTTCTTTAAACCGGAATAACTCAGCCGTGGCTAAATAAAAGATCATATTTTTTACATCAATTGATAGAGGAAAGTTAAATGCCCAAACGGGTTTTCATTTTCTAAATATCACCCATTTGGCTTTGAGAAATAGTTAATCAAAAATACGGACCCAAAAAAACCGTTTTGTCCGACCCAAAATGCTACGTGTCCAAATTTGGAAAATGGTCATTTTCGCAACAATTTCAGCTATAACCTATAGTAAATTTAAGTACATATGGGTAAAAAAAGTAGCTGACTTTACTGGTACTATTTATTTTGCTTAAAAGTTACCGTAAATTCAGATATGTTCAATTACTTGATTTTTTGAAAGGCCCCAAAAGTGAACCAATTTGAAGTTTTTTGACCGAAATTGAGAAATAACGTTAAATTTTTTCAGTAAAAAACTCCTAGTGCTTGCAGCTCAGTGAGCTTTTACTTTAGTTAGCCCAATTTCTGAATAACATGCTGTAAAAATATTGATTTTTAATAAAATCTTCTGTAAACATACCCATGTGGTACCTAGTGTCACAAAGATTTTATAGCACCTCGTAACAAATTTTTTATATAGCTGACTTCGATTACTTTTGTACTTTCTAATTATTTAAAATGCATAAAGTTATTGTGCAACGCATCTACCGCGCTGCCAAGCTGGCCGATGGGAAGAGTGTCATACTCTTCCCATTATGTACTCTTGGTTAGATCTACCTGCCATAGTAGTGTAGTTTAAGCTAGCCTATGTAACACTGGAGCACGAGAAAATGAATATAGTATATACGCGGGGGGCCGCATAATAAGTGCTAGTTATAGCACGATGTAGCGTGCACTCAGTAATTTATACGCACTGTAACGTGAAGCGTCAAGTGCATGAACGAGTACGTGCAGCGCACGAGCACGAATTTATGTACGCGGACTTCACGTGTTAGTGCGGATAGTTGCTGAGTGCACTCTACAAAGTGATTATCACTTATGTTATATCTGTCTTGAAATATACAGTGAGATAAGTCAATAACTGAAATGCACGCCAACAGTAGTGCAACAACTAATGCACGCTGTGAATCTAGCGGCGTGAACTTAGTTATTGACGTTAGTTATTGCACTGTTTTTCAAGACACGTATGATATAAATGCGTGTATTTAGCGGATGATAACTACCTATGCTAATCAATGATTCCTTGACACTTTTTTAAGTCATATCAAATGACCTTCCAATATAGCCGTCAACATTCATTCAATAAATTATCCGTCTGTACATGTTACTATGTACTAGGGTAAAGGGTTGTTTTGATGGCGTATTCTGGGTTTGTCTATATCTGGGTTTGTCTAAACACTAAATTGGCTGTTTGAATAACATTTGATAGCCAATCACTGCAAAGCGCCGCCTACTCATCCTGTACATACAAGCTCCGCCTATCAGCCTATAGATATATTATTGTACGAAGCTACGAAGCCTACTGTAGAAATCGGCAGGACTATCTTACATTTCAAACAAATTCTTTGAATTTTTTTTGTTAATTTCAAGCAACACTACAATATAAAGTGCTATATATACTATACAATATATATAGTACTATACAATAATTTTAGTAAAATTTTAGTAAAAAGAACTAAAATAACGTATATTTTTCAGTGTGCGAAAAGCACAGTGAATTTGCAAATTATGAAACGCCAAAATCGGTGGCTCACGAAGCGAAACTGGTTTGCTCACTTAGCAAAAAGGTCCGCGTGTGTTTGGTAAAAATAAGGAATCCAAAAGGTATATACATGGTTAAATTGTAATAATTCACTCATTTTCACATAGGCCTCTTTGCCGTAATACTAGGGGAAAGCGCCCAATTACGAACACATCCAAATTTAAGCGATACAAAGGCACCCTAACAAGAACGGGTGGTCGCCTAATTGGAAGCAAAGATGCTGAATAAGAACACCGTACTCTTGGTGACTGAGCAGACAGCATCAGCAAATTTCGCTACGCTGGCAAAAAGGTGGCTAAATACGAACACGCTAGCCTGCGAGAATCCCGGGGTGAGCCAAGGTTGCTTAATACGAACAGTGCTTACCAAGAGTAATGGGTTCCTATTAGGAGACCCTGTTCTCGAATGGGTGCAATTCTGAGTGCATGCGTTCGTATTAAGAAACCCATCAAAAATTTCTGCCACATGGCGGTTTTCGGAAAAATGTCAGCGAGAAAGTTTCGAGATTTAAAAAGAAAGTGACATAGATGAACAGTGCATAAAATTTACTTTACGATGATGTAAAAATTATTTTAAAAACATTTTCCCCGCTCAAGAATCCTGGGGGCAAAGTACAGTGATAATTTCTTCTTTAGTCACTGTTGTTTTTCAATTTTGACGAACCACTTTTATAAAAAATGGTATAATTTCACAAATATTCAACCAATCGGCTTGAAACTCAGTCGGTGTGAAGCGATCACGTGCATTTATGAGCCAATTAAATTTTGGCTAGAAAGCTACACCCAAACAGATAATCCAATCAAAAGACGCTGAAAGTGTTCCTATTACGAAACTGTTCGTAATTGGGCGCTTTCCCCTAGGTAGGCGGAGCTTAACAGTCATTGGCTGTCAACTGCAATTTCAACAACGTATCATATTTTTAGACAAACCCAGACGTAGACAAACCCAGACTAAACCGTTTTGATGCGACCCATTTTCAATTGATTTGATTTGATTTGATGTGGCCTTCCCAAAAATCAATTGATTTGATTTGATGTGGGCTTCTCAAAAATCTATTGATTTGATTTGATTTGATTTGGACCTTTTGAAAATCGATTGATTTGATTTGATTTGATTTGGACCTTTTGAAAATCGATTGATTTGATTTGATTTGATGCATCAAAAATCAAAACTGCATCAAAACTAGTTTTGATTTGATGCAGTTTCCACATCAAAGCAACCCTAGGTACTATGTACATACTACTAACACAATTGAATGTGTCCTGTATTATGTCAAGGTTAACATTTCAGGGCCCTGATGGAGAAATCATCAGCTGTGCTGCAGCAAATTTTTTTGCGAAGTTCGGTTGTCATATTTTCCGTATTCGGGCAGATGGTATTACCCAAAACGATGCCGCAGCACTCGTGAATAAGCCTAGCTCAACTTTTCTCCACAGTGTCAACGGCGGGCTTTACATGGAAAAGGCTTGTCTACCAGGTTAGAGTTAGGGCAAAAAAGTTAAACTTTAACTGAAATTAAAAAAAGTTAGGGGTCTTACTTTAACTTTAACTTTAACTCCAAAAAAAGTTAAAGGTCTTACTTTAACTGTAACTTTAACTTAAAATAAAACAACCTTACTTTAACTTTAAATTAAAGTTATTTAAAAAAAGTTATATAAAAGTCATTGATTTTTGGCATGCTTTAACTTTTACTTAAATTGATGCCTGAGCCTTACTTTAACTGTAACTTTAACTTAAATGAAAATGGTTTGACTTTTTTGCCCTAGTTAGAGTTATTTTCTCTTGCTAAAGTTTTCGCTTTGATTCAGCCTGTGTTGCATAGGAAGAAATTATGTACCAGCACATCTGATCAATGACTGTTAGCTTACGACAATATGCTTACAATATGCTTATAGTTACCGAGAAAAAATGTTACTGTCTCAGCAGAAAAAGTGAAGATGGCAAACATTAAGTGATATCTAACATCGACATTCTTACAATTTCGCTGCTTAGCTACATAGAAATGTGACCTGACCTACCCAAAAAAATACAACTTCAAGTTCAAATACAATTTGGGATTCAACTGCCGTAGAAGTAGACCTACTCGATGCACCTGAGAGACCGCGTACGTACGTACTAACTAAGTAGCACAATATGATGAGCATAACATGTATGATTCATGTGTACTCTTGTTCATATGTATCTACAAACTAGAGTTCGCAATCGGGTCGGGTCGGGTCGGGTCGGGTCGAGTTGGGCCTGGTCGGGTCGGGTCGGGTTGAGATTTCCCAACCCGCGGGCTGAGCGGGTCCGTTCGGGTCAAAACTTTTGGATATACCTAAATCCTAGATTTTGACGTTAAATTTTGTCATTTTGAGCATTTTCTCAAGCTAATGAATTTCGGGTAGAATGACTGCTAGACTGAAGATTCGCGGAACGCATCGCCTACATATCACTAAAAACAAATAACAAAAAATTGACAAGAAAATTTAGGGTTTAAGAGTTTGTATAGCAGCTTGACGAGAAGTCGGGTTGGTACGGGTCGGGTCGGGTCGGGTCGGGTTGGAAGCTATCTCGGGTCGGGTCGGGTCGGGTCAAAAAATTTCGACCCGTTGCGAACTCTACTACAAACGAAAGTGTATGCTACAACAAAACAAGCACGTTTTGCGAGTAGAGTTAAACTTATTTTAGATAGAATTAGATGCGACGTGCTTGCAGTGCTGAGGATATTCTTCGAATATAAAACGCGGCACCAAAATATTTTGATGCCAACTTTTATAATTGAACATGACTACTCTCTGTGTTAAATCAGTTTCTACAAGAGTACATAATAACGTCTCACTCTATATAGAAGAAGAGTGAGACACTCTCCAGCCTGCCTGTGTTCTAGCACAGGCAGATGCGCTGGTCGTTTTCAGGCTACATGTTGACATTCTATGCAACATGTGACTGGCCAATCAGAAGCGAGCTTCTATTCTCTGATTGGCAGACGCCTGTGCACGTGCTCCAATCATAAAACGGGTTAGGAATAAAGGTTAATAACTCATTATTTATTCATAGTCTGCTTGTAAAAGCATTAAAAAGGTTTGCAAATACGTTTGGGGATATTTTGGAAAATTTTCAGCAAAATTGACTGAGAAACTGAAGAAATTCAGAAAAGTTTATATCTCAAAAGTTTCTCAATCAATTTCGCTGAAAGTTTGCCAAAATATCCCTAGAGGTATTTGCTAACCTTTTTTAATGTTTTTGAAAGCAGACTATGAATAAATAATGAGTTAATAAGCTTTATCCCTATCTTAATGCTTATCAACGCATCAGCGATTATATACTAAAGTGCGTTACGCAGGGAATCTACGGGCTGATTGGCCAGTCACATGTTGCATAGAATGTCAACATGTAGCCTGAAAACGACCAGCGCATCTGCCTGTGCTAGAACACAGGCAGGCTGGAGAGCGTCTCACTCTTCTTCTATATAGAGTGAGAAGCTATTATGTACTCTTGGTTTCTAGCCACTAACCAGCAGTGTACTGGTTAAAACGTTCATATATCCGAAAAACTCATATGTGACATTTTACCGTTATAAATCTGCTCCATTTGTAGCTACAGTCAAATAATGCATCTAAACTAAATTAGTCTCAGCGGAGACTTCACATTCTTAGCAGTAGCGATTTTTTCGGATCAATTTGCATTCGAAAAGTACGTAAATATATTGAAAGATAGTATCGTGGTTGAGCCCTATTGACGATGCATAATATGCAAGCTAGCAATCGCGTGCCAACCTCAGCTGCAGCGTTGCAGCCGCTCACGCCGTATAAAGTTTGGTGAATTAACTTCATACTTTGTTACATACTAAACATATAGACTATCGTGTCCGGTACACCATTTCTCTGTTTTCATTTTAAAATTATTTCAAATGGAGAAAAAGCTTGCCTTTCCGTAGAATAAAAATTGTTTTAGTGGAATTCAGAGTTTCTGTATCCACTTAGTTATTCAGATGATAATATGTCACGAAGCAGAAGCTCATTGACATCCAAGGCCGAACCCGCATGGTTAGCAACGGCATCTGAAGTCTGACATGTGCTGGATTTAACGCACTAATAAATAATCTACGGAACATTGTCGTAACAGGTTTTGTCGCAAACTCGCAACATTACTCAATGAGATTAAATTCTTGTAGACGTACATGTTATGTATGATCTGACACACGCTCGCACAAGCGGCGTTGGAAATCAGCAGTCTCATGTAGCTACCTACCTACGTAATGCATATAGCGCATATAATGCCCAAACTGATACACACGCCCACACAAACAGTGCTTTTTCATGACCTGCCTCCAGTTTTACAGTAGAAGTATATGCAATCATAGAAGACGATTGCACTATACTATATACGCGGCGGCTGAGGCCGCCGCGTAATAAAACTTTTGCTTTCAATGGCAATGTCTGTGTTTTACAGTTTCATCAGTAAGGTCTTGCGGAAACTCAATTTATCCGCGAGTACCTGATCACACAGTGGCTGTAAAAAAAGTGGCTGAGCTGGAGACTGTTAGCCTGGAAGACTGCTTGAATACATGTATTAATCGTGGGCGCAGCAAATGCTCAGTAAGAAATTTCATTGTGTAGTAGGTAAGGTATATATGGTTTACTCAGAAGTGAGGACAAACAAGAATTTATGATCCGTGTCGCAGTAAGGACGAATGAAAGTGCATATTTTAGTCTGTTTAATCGCAACAAGAAGATAAGAAGCTGAAGCAGTGTGTTGAAGTCCTAACACCGTTTGATCTAAAGATTTCAGGAATGGCGTTTACAAGCGTCACTTTTAAACCGTTTAATCGGACTAAAATTAACTCATTTAAGGTGGTAGTAACGTTTTGGACAGTTCTGCAGGAGTACCTGACGATTAAATTTCAATTAAGAATAATACTACATACACATATTAATTTAGAAACACAAACTATAATGAGATGAATGCTTGCTGAAATAGATTGAAATATTCCTTTTAATTTTCGCAAAATTTATTTTTCAGCCAGTTACGGAAATTTTTGTAAATTTTAGGTTTCGCTAAGCCAAAGTAGTAGCTAGTTAAAAGGACGTTTATTGAGAAAAAATGACACACGGGCATGTCAAAAACCTTTAATTTAAATACCGAAACTTATTCTTCCGAGTTTTGCTTTTTGAGATTACTTCACATTTATGTAACTTTGCTTTTTTTAACTAATGCACATTACACAAAAGTCCGCAAAACTTGAAAACTACTAGAAGGATTTTTTTTAACTAATGCACATTACACAAAAGTCCGCAAAACTTGAAAACTACTAGAAGGATTTTGTTTAATATTTGGGACAAATTGGCACATATATGTATTTGTCTACTGTATCCAAAAATTTCTAAAAATATTTATGCTTAGATTTCGTCTTACATCAAATTCAGTCACAGAATTCTGTGAAAAAGTAGTTCCGTGGAGTAAATCTCAAGTCCTATGTTGCAATCTTTTTATGCGTTATTTTACATGTTTTCTAGACAATTTCTATGTCTTACTTTACAATTCGTTTTAATTCAGCGTATTGCGTAAAACAGCTGTATTTAAAAATTTGCATATATATTTTCCAAAATTCAAAAAATTCAAACTTGAAGATACATCTTCTTTCCTGCAACTGCAACATATAAAGACATCAAACATAGCGTTAAGATTCGCCCAACTATTGGAAATGTTGGTGTAAAGAATAAAATCAGTTAGTAATCAACTGTCAATTTTACATGCAAAACATGAAAAATGCAAAAATTCACGAAATTCGACTCTTTTGACAGTGTGTGCTGTCAAGCTTACTACAGATTTAAGCTAATTAATGTGCATAAGGGTAGTTTTAGTCAAAATCTTCAACGTGCAAAAGACAGCTACATCATCGGATCAATCAAAAGTTATAGCAAGTTATAAAAACTGTCGAAAACGTAACTACCACCTTAAACCGGTCAAGGAATTGAGTGGAATAGTGTTCCATTCATGACATAAATGTGAAGAGCCAGAAGTTCCAATTTTTGCTACGTGGGCTTCGATGATATATCGTAACTATTGATTATGCACAAAACATACTGTAAGAATTACCATAAGCAAAACTTAGAGCAATATTACAAAAACCAGGCAAATACTACTAAAAAATGTTCAAACATTTGTCAATGACGATATAGACAACGGGTGCACCTCTACTTCTTCAACGCTTATCGTCAATTTTCATAGTTCTGTTTTAGGTGATTGAGTATTATCCAAGTCGTAGCCGGAACTGTGTGCATCGCCTACAAGAAACCTTTTCTTCGAGTATGCGAACTCGGCGTGCACTAAAAGGAGGTCATTTTGCACAGCTGCCAGGACAACCATATCTTAAACCGTTCAAAAAGATGCCCTCTCAGGATCCATCTATGTTCTTAGAAACCCAATGCGGACCGTCAGCATGAGACTAAAAAGGTACAGACGCATAAATCGAAATGCTCAGTATTAAAGAAATCAAACCTTCTGGTGGTAATCATTTCATAATCACAAATTTAGTATATTAGTTTGTTTTTGATATTCCAAAGCTGTGACTGAACTCCTAAGGGCAGGTTCAAAATTCTAGCCGTTTATCAGGTAATGTAGAAGTTTCCAACTTGAACAGTTTTGCTGTTTCCTTTTTTCAGACTTCACGACCAGTGGCATGCAACATTTACCGAATTTATATCAACGATTACTTTCCGATTACATCTAATGCAGCATTTGAAATACTTATAACACTTGTCTAGGTTAAAATATACGTTCGGATTTTTGTGCGAACTGTGTCGGTAGAAATGTAGATGATTGAAAATATTGTGTGAAATGCATACTAATATTCTCGCAATTTGTTTATAGTTAACGAATAAACAATTTTTAGTTTGCAAATTCACTTATTATTCGGGTTGGGTTGTTTAACTATGCTTAATTTTACAAATGATTATTCAAAGTGCTTAATTATTTTATTACAACAAAAACCAGTACAATAATAACAAGAGTACATCTTTATAGAGTGTCTCACTCTATAAAGAAGAAGAGTGAGACACTCTCCTTCTCGCCTATGTTCTAGCGCAGTCAGATACCTACGCTGGTCGTTTTCAGTCCACATGTTGACGTTTTGTGCAACATGCGGCTGGCCAATCAGAAGCGAGCTTCGCTTCTGATTGGTCAGACACTCAGACGCCTGTGCACGTGCTCTAATCAGCACGCAGGCGGCCTCACGTGCTCCAATCAGCACTCAGGCAGACATGTCTTTCGTGGCTGCTGCTAGGAACACGCGCCTGGACAATCAGAAGCGGAGCTCGCGTCTAGTTGGCCAGCCACATGTTGTACAAAACGTCAACATGTTGCTTGAAAACGACCAGCGCATCTGCCTGTGGTAGCACACAGGCAGGAAGGAGAGTGTCTCACTCTTATTCAATATAGAATGGGACGCTATTATGTACTCTTGATAATAATCACTGTATATATAATATATATATATATTATATATATATATATATATATATATATATATATATATATATATATATATAAAAAAAAAAATATATATATAGTTTACCGAATTTTCACTGTTCGTTCTATGCGTCGGCCGTCGAGTCGAGACCACGTTAGGTATATTTCAGTGGTGACAAAAAGTCCAATATCGAGAGGGAAACTGGTGAAATTTTGCAGCAAAGATGGTCAACTGCACACTGACTGAGCTCGACTTTGCTTCAACCAATCAAGATGTTGCTCATTTTAGCGACCATCAGATCTACTCATTTTTGCACACTAAGACAAAATATCATGGGCTTTGTAACTGCGCAACTGGTTTTTCTAAATCTGCTGGAAGTCCTTCGCCAGACTTGTGTAAATGTCAATTTTTCCCTTAAAACAGTTTACAAACGTGGTAGGTTGACGATCATATTTACTTCCTTTTCCGCAGCTGCTTCGTTGGGAAAAATCGCTTGCTGCATCTTTCGAATTGTGGTAGAAAGCGAGCGCATTGCTGCAAAAGGACACCGAAAGGTCGAGTCGACCGTCATACAGTTCCTGGGGCAGGCAAAGTCCTTGATTTTGGCTGGAGTCTGTATAGTCTAACAGAAATGGGTCGTCCGGTACCGGCATAAAGGTGAACCCTTCTCTGTTACACCCAGCCTCCAGAAAACTTTCAAATTCCTGATATGTAGCGGCAGGTAACTCGATCTTGTCTTGAGGCACTAGCGATGAGACAAAACATCGTGAAGCAACGTGTCATAAACAACGGGCCATGTCAAAAACCCGGTTCTCCAGATGTGAAAGGGTTTTTGCACATCATTAATATTCAGATTTATGACGATTCTGTGAAATCTGTTGACGACAGTGCCATGCCTGGCCAACATAGCGGGGACGTCCTTCATCATGGCTCCACCCTGTGCGATAACCACGCCCGCTTCAACATGCTCCAACTTCTGGTAAAGGGAAGCGTTTTGCACATACTAAACTGTTGTTCGAATCCCAAGCACAACGTATACAAAATCTCCTTGAGCAAGAGACTAAGGTTACATTTGCTCCTGCCAACCCAGCAGTACCCACGATGTCGGTAAATGGGAACCACAGCTCTATGTGGGAAGGTAACAGGGGCCTGTGTAGGCCATTGGCTTGACGGTCTGGTCCCCTACCACGGATGTGAGTGAATAATCACCATTTAGGTGGTAATATATATACCCCTGGCTCAGGGCTGTACAATCGGAGATGAGCACCGGCACCCGATAGTCGTGGCGGTTTAGCCGCTTCGGACTGGGGCGTTAAGTCTACGGGTACTTTACCTTACCCTGTGCGATAACCACGCCCGCCTTAACATGCGCCAACTTCTGGCAAAGGGAAGGGTTTTGCACAGACTAAACTGTTGTGCCTGACTCATACGTAAAAACAGAAATTCCAAGACCTCATAGGCAGCTAAAAATTAGCAAAGGTTTTGATGCTTTGGCCCATGATCATTTGGCGTTCGGGTTTTAACCGCCCCCCCCCCTCAGAAATCAACTGGTCCCCCCAAACAGCAGCTTCATTCACATCACCCCAGAATGTTTGAAGAGGAGCTCACAACAGCAAAATCTGGCTGGCTCACGAAGGAGAAATGGTGGCTCATGATGGAAATTAGGCGACTCCGCGTCCCTCCAGATTTATCCATTTGCCCACGCATGGTTACTGTACTGACAGACAACCTACTACTATCGGCTACATAAATGAGCTTCTTAAGCAAGTAGGCAGAGATTTCTACTTCACCCATGTTGTGAATCTATTTCAGAAGGAGCAAAGCCCTAGTTAAGAGAGCATGGTGTGGCTCCCGCTCTACTAATCCTCATCCTCAACGAGCACCAAATGACTCTTCTACTCGCACAAAAAGACTACATACTTAGGGTCGATTCATACTTACAGCCGTATGTCCGTTCAGCCGACAAAATAACTAAATAATGACGTCACATGCGCTGCCTGATCTACTGCACTAGGCTGCTAGCAACGTCATTCTTCCGGTTGAACGGACATACGACTGCAAGCATGAATCGAGCCTTAACCTTTAATGAAACCAAAGCATTTACTGAATTGATAACGACTACACTTTCATAATAAATTCATTTTATTACACGCATGCTGATTAATAATGATATATAAACAATACAGCTCCGCCCCAACATATGGGGGGATAAAAAGCCAAATAAGAAAATCACCACAAAAGGGCACCGCAGATGATATTAACGCTAAGATATAATTCTAAGCAAATATTATGTACACATAAAACATATAACTAATACATAAAATACATGACTGGGACTCACAGTGTTTAACTTCAAACTGTTCATCTGAAGTTCTTGTTTACAGTACACATTTTTATTTTTTACTTATTCTATTCACAACAATGCATCATTTTAACAAAAAAGGAAGTATATATATAACTGGGCGAAGTTTAACGATGTTTGTTTACTGGCCACCAAGTTGAAATGTATGGTTTAAAAAACAATATAAATGTGAATCGCCAGTTACCACTGAGTTTCTCACTGTTTTACTGCTCACAGTTCTCTCAACGGCTTTTAGACGCTTCTCTTGAACTCTTGGGCGCTACAGCCGTCAACTTACACATTTTCACGCTTGCAGAAAATTAGTGCCTAGAATGAATACGCGAACGTACATAAATATACATGACCGGCCCCGATAAAATTTTTTAACGTATAGAGGTAATATACGTAGTCCACGAACAATTGAACTAAACAATTTACTTTAGTTGTCTTGTCAGTCTGAATATAAAACATACAAATTGAGGATCACAGTTACACGGCTCCCACACATCTAAATTTAAAAAAATGCAAGAGAATGACTCATAAACGGGTCATTTTAAAATCCCTTCTTGTAACTTAAAAAGTTACACGAAGTTAATAAAACAGCCATCTTAAAAATCATCAATCTTACTGGCGCGACACAAAAGTGCTCAGTTGTAGATTGCGCTCCACGTATGGCTATGTAATAACTATATAGCTCTTAATTATTGCAGTTTTTGGTCGCATTCCACTAACATTTAAAGTTGCAAAAATTTACATTTTTCGTTTGGGTGTTCAATGTGTATTTATGAAGTTTTGGTCAAGGGCACGGGAGAAGTCCCACTGCACCACAATTACGCAAATCCGACTAGAAAATCACAATTTATGGTTGGACGGAATGACAAAATGTCTATCTTCGTTCGGTAACGTTTCCACTCTGTATTTGGTTTGAGAACATTTGGTTACAGGCACAAGCAATCCGGGGTGGACGCGGGTCGTCTGGCATAATTTTAGGCAAAATTTTATGGGGAGGCGTGGGACAAAAATGGGGGGCGACACCAAATTCACGATAAAACACTATTTTTACACAAAACATTGGTTATTATACGTTAAATGTTACGTTTTCATACGTTATTATAGCTACACTAATAGTAAATTTAGCAAAAAAGGACCCAAAGACCCGACGAACACGACATCGTTACAGCTAAAAAGTCGCTAAAACGTCCTTCCGGAAAAAATATTGGGCTATGGGGGGGCACCCCATCTGAAAAGGGGGGCTCAAAATGGGGGGGGGCGCGACCAAAATGGGAAGGCTCCGGATCAAATGGAGGGGGCGCCCCCCCCCAATAAAAATATGCCAGGTCGTGGGTATCCGCGAGCTGGGCTGGGTTGGAAAATTCGAGCCAGTGGTACCCACTTCAGGCTGCGCGGGTTGCTCATTTTTTTTCGAACCCATGAAACCTAAAAAATGACCATTTATGATTTCAAATTTAGAAAATTTTGGGTGCTGCGTAATAGTGCCCCTCGGTTAAAGTTGCACTGTGAACAAAGTACAAATATACCCTGTGAAAATTAGACTTGGGCATTAGCTAAACGCTAAAGACAATCAATCAATTAAAATGCTGAGGTAAAGTGGGTCGTGGGTCAAATTTTAACTCGCGAGTGGAGTCGTGGGTTACCAACGAACATCAAGCCGCGGGTTGGGTAGGGTTGCGGGTCACAAATTTTGACCCGCGTCCAACCCAGCTGCTAGCACTAGCCATTACGACGATGAAAATCAGTACAAAAAACAGCAGAATTAAATTATCTTTTGTAATAAAATTATGTACCTTCAGTTCAGACATTCAGCAGTAGAAGTGGCCATTTTTTTAAAATCAGAATTCTGCATTGAAATTAGCGTTGATGTGTTCACGGACACATTTGACGTAAAAAAGTGAATTCGAAAGAATGAGTTCAGATTCAAATTAAAAATCGAAGGCAATTTCTAAATCTTGCCCATTGTTTACACAAGTTAGTAAGTAACCATCTCAGAAGCATAGGAAAATACATAGCTACATAGCTACTGCAGTGGCTAGTTCTTTAAAGCAGGTGACTAACGCTTTATATACAGTTTTTTATTGTAGACAGAATAAATTGGAAATTATCCAAAAAATATGTGGATCTCAACCAAATATATAAATGTAGTTCTTTCCTAAAAAGGTACAGGGGGAGACTACTGTTCAGGTGACCTGTTTTAGTTTTGGCAAACTAATCAATGGCAATAGAATGTACTTTTTACGCGGCGGCTTCAGCAGCCGCGTATATACTATAGTGCAAACGTCTGCAGTCAGGAGCACACAAATGCACCTATTGTAGCGTTAAACTGCTGTTAGTAAAGGAAATAAGCACTGTTTGTGTGAGCGTGTGTGTACGTACGATCAACTGCCTGCTCTCATCTGCGTATCTGTCCAGTGCTGACAATTTTTGCATGTACAAAATATATATTTAAATTAACAAAACCTGTCGCAACTATGTTTCATAGAATGTTCATCAGTGCGTCGGATGCAATAAAGTTTGAACTCGTCTAGAGAACATGACGGCCATGTTATGAGGCGGTTACGGAGTCCACAGGATGAATACCGTTCGTTAACATACAGTGGCGTGAGACTCGAGCTCATCCACATCAGCTAACTAACGCACAATATGTTGGTTTCAAAAAATTTTAACAAGTGCCGCGTTTTGTATTCGAAGAATATCCTCAGCACTGCAAGCAAGTCGCAACGCAGTCTATCTAAAATAAATTTAACCCTACTCGCAAAACGTGCTTGTTTGAAATTTCAAAAGGATTAAAGCTAGCAATGATAAGTCCTAAAATATGAAGCATGATTCTTCCCCCTGTACAAGTAATGATAACTTGAATAGCTCACTTCGTACATATATACAATATACATAGACATGTACAACGGAAAATTTGCTCACAATACATGCACATAAAAATATATATATATATATATATATATATATATATATATATATATATATATATATATATATATATATATATATATATATATACATATACATATATACTTTTATATATATGTTTAAACTAAAGTTATTATTTTATGAATTATATATACTAATATTAGTACATATTTATAGATTCCATAAGGCACCAATAAGATAATCTTTCAAGAATACTATATATTATCTAGAATTCTTTAGGACCGCGAGAATTTTTTGAGCCGAAATGACGGCTTACATTTTGTGAATCAATAAATGCCAGTTGTCACTATAACCCAATGTCATAGAAAGTTGTATTAAGTACATCAATGACACCACCTATATGTCTACAAAACTGCTTGTCTGTACTTTATGCAACAGTATATGTGTATATGAAAAAGTGCATTACAAAGCACCAAGTTTTCTACATAAAAAAGGTCGTATATGAGCATGGATATATGTGTTTATTATTAATACTACCCGATCTCCTCTCAGAGGCATTCTACGCAGTCACATGGCCCACCTAGCCA